>CAJHQP010008685.1:0-25748 GCA_905132765.1 Moricandia arvensis | reverse complement strand
TTGAGTGAGACAAGCTAATATCTACACTCGAAGAGAACAAGGAGGAGCACATAAGTGAAGGTGTGGAATGGAGAGCGCCTAGTATGAATGTGAAAGAGAGCTTTGGGGCAGCAAAGCTATCATCAATTTATGGAGCAGGAGTGTGGACGAAAATGGAGACCTTCAGGGATCCATTGAATGTGCAATCACTCATGCTCCAGAGAAAAAGAAGAATGAAGAAGGTGCATGAGAAGAGCAAACACACATCACTTTGTGCAGATTGGTGTGAGGAAAGATTTCAGTGTAGCCCAATAAGGTTGTCTACACAAGTTGCCCCAACAAGAAGAGTCCAATAACATGATGAACAAGAAGAAAGACCAGCCCACCTATCAAATAAAGAAGAACCAGCAGCCCAATATGCTTGTGGAGAAGTGAAGCCCAATCCTTATAAGGCATGGAAGCTCATCAATCATGAAGAGAGGCCATGAGAAGAACAGGCCCAATACTGATCCAATAAGGAGAAGTATCCAAGCACATAACCTGGTGACAAGCAGGTGAAGAAAAAGTCAATAATAGCTGTTTACTCATTATACAGCAGCAAAGAAGTCAACATTTGCTGCTAGATATTTCTGATGAAACAAGAGGTGGCCTTAGTTTCTTCAGCTGGTTTTAGCTCATGGTTTTAGTATGCTGATGTAAACTGACGTGCAATAGCTTTAGGATTAAGTCTTGTTCTTTGTATAAATATGTATGTGTTGTTATTAATGAAAACTAAGAAAGCCATTGAGCTTCTTCCCCCTTATGCTCATGTACTTCAGTAGAAATGTTTTGGGGTTACAAATCTTTAAATTTCAAACATGTATCAGAGGCAGTGTTAATGCCTGAACCAAAAGCTTCCGCAAAATCAAAACAAAAACAGAGCAAGATCTCTGTTCAAACAATTTTCAAAATTCTTGTTACTAGTGAAAGAGCTCAATTTTTCGGGCCTTCAATACTCTGGTTACCATTTGCATACTCCCAACCAATTCTCTAAAGGCAGTGGCGTGCCTAAGACGAAAGAAAATAAGTTCAGCCTTCAAAGTTTTCAGAGAACTATGGAGAGCTGATGTTGATGAGCTGCTGAAGATGCAACTTTTGAAGACCAAGATGCTCCAAAAGACAAGGAGCTGGATTTCAGTATCCTTGCATGCAAGTGAAGCCTTTACAAGAAGAAGAAGGGCATTTGAAGCTGTTGAAGACAGCCTTTGGAGGTCAGTTTTGAAGATGTTCCAGAACTGGTCCAAACAAGAAGTTGTTCATTCTCTCACTGGTGACTACCTGCCTACACATCAGAAGTGTTTTTTTCTGGGTGTTGAGATAAGGATGTCATATGCTGAAGAGGTGGATCAATCAAAGCACATATGATATTCCTTTGTTTCTCAATAGCTATGGCTGTGGAGGTTATCCAATTGTGTTACCAACAGACCAGAAGCTACAAGAAGAACAAAGGTGTTTTTTTTTCAAGATGGTGTTTTTCAAGATGGTGTTTTCAAGAATGAAAAACGTGTGTGAAACTTCTCAGGAGGAGAACCTTATGTTTTGTGGATCACATCTAAACCTCTCATGAAGCTGAAACCAGGGAGAAGAGGAGTTCAATAGAGCTCCCATCAGAAGTGGTTCAAGCAAATGAAGAAGCCCAGGTGAATCCAAGCTCTAAAAAACGTCAGTACATACACAAGCTATTCCAAGGAGGAGATGGCAGTGCTATTGGGGCTACTTCAACAAACCAAAACAAAAACAGAAGCCCACACAAAACAAGAAGAAGTGTACAGTCATGATTCCCATTTCAAGATTGGCTTTCATTCCATATCCAGACCAATCTTGAGGGGGGGCTGTTTAGAATGTGAATTATGAAGACCAACCATGGAGACTAACCAACTGGTGGAATCCAAATAAGCTTGTCATTGCACGCAGAGCTCTACTGTAAGATGGCTGACCCAAGATGGCTGACCCAAAAGAGGCAGACCAAAGAGGCAGACCAACAGTGACCCAAGATGGTAGTATTATACTCACGCTGACCACAAAGGCAAACCGGCAGCACCTCCGAAGACAGCTTAGATGGAGAAAGCAAGAAGGAAAGATCAAAGTGGGGGTTGAAGTGATTCACAAGGAGAAAAAGTCCAGAGATGTACACAAGTGTTCTCATTGTGCAAGATAGGCTTTCATATTCATATCCAGCCTATCTTGAGGAGGAGTGTTAAAATGAAAACACCAGGAAGAGCTGAAGCTCTTCATGTGGTGTAATGTAGGAGCTTGAGTGAGACAAGCTAATATCTACACTCGAAGAGAACAAGGAGGAGCACATAAGTGAAGGTGTGGAATGGAGAGCGCCTAGTATGAATGTGAAAGAGAGCTTTGGGGCAGCAAAGCTATCATCAATTTATGGAGCAGAGTGTGGACGAAAATGGAGACCTTCAGGGATCCATTTGAATGTGGCAATCACTCATGCTCCAGAGAAAAAGAAGAATGAAGAAGGTGCATGAGAAGAGCAAACACACATCACTTGTGCAGATTGGTGTGAGGAAAGATTTCAGTGTAGCCCAATAAGGTTGTCTACACAAGTTGCCCAACAAGAAGAGTCCAATAACATGATGAACCAAGAAGAAGACCAGCCCACCTATCAAATTAAAGAAGAACCAGCAGCCCCAATATGCTTGTGGAGAAGTGAAGCCCAATCCTTATAAGGCATGGAAGCTCATCAAGCATGAAGAGAGGCCATGAGAAGAACAGGCCCAATACTGATCCAATAAGGAGAAGTATCCAAGCACATAACCTGGTGACAAGCAGGTGAAGAAAAGTCAATAATAGCTGTTTACTCATTATACAGCAGCAAAGAAGTCAACATTTGCTGCTAGATATTTCTGATGAAACAAGAGGTGGCCTTAGTTTCTTCAGCTGGTTTTAGCTCATGGTTTTAGTATGCTGATGTAAACTGACGTGCAATAGCTTTAGGATTAAGTCTTGTTCTTGTATAAATATGTATGTGTTGTTATTAATGAAAACTAAGAAAGCCATTGAGCTTCTTCCCCCTTATGCTCATGTACTTCACTAGAAATGTTGGGGTTACAAATCTTTAAATTCAACAGACAGCCTGTCAAAGGCTGGAAAGGAGAAGGCATCTGGTCAAGATGCCAAAAGCATCTCGCACCCTCATCCACTCGTTCAAACCAGGCGCGCCTCTTCTCTGACCAGCCACGTCTCCCACTCCATAACCTTTGCTTTTTGTATCCGTTGTAACCCTAAATTTCTGCCTATATATTTGTAACTCCTCTCTGAATAATCAATCAAGCAAATCATTTCTTTCTCTTGTGGTTCTCTCTACTCTCTCTCGAGTTTCATCATGAACATCGAGTAAACTCTCTTCTAATCTCTCAATCTTTCACTCTTTCTCTCATTCTCTCGGTTACTCTACTCTCATTCTCTCAAAATCTCATAGACTGGTTGCAAGAGGGTTACTCAAGTATATGGGGAAGATTATCTAGACACATTTGCACCAGTGGCCAAGCTCCATGCCATAAGAATACTCCTCTTTGTGGCAGTGAACTTAGGATGGGATATATGGCAGATGGATGTCAAGAATGCCATCTTACAAGGAGAGCTAGAGGATGAAGTATACATGCGACCACCACCTGGTTTAGAACACATGGTCAAGCCTGGAAATGTATGGAGACTAAAGAAGGCAATCTATGGTCTAAAGCAATCTCCTAGGTCCTGGTATCACAAGCTAAGCACTACACTCAATGGAAGAGGTTTTGTTAAAATCAGAGGCTGATCATACTCTCTTCACACTAACCAGCAAGCAAAGGATCATTTCATTCTCATCTATGTAGATGACATTATCATTACTGGCAGTGACAAGGAAGGTATACTCTCAACCAAGGCTTTTCTCAAATCTACATTTGATATAAAAGATTTGGGAGAGTTAAAGTACTTCCTAGGGATTGAAATGTGTCGATCCAAAGAAGGCCTTTTCTTATCCCAAAGGAAGTACACATTTGATCTCTTAAATGAGGCAGGAAACCTTGGAGGAAGACAAGCCAAAACTTCATTGGAAGAAGGCTACAAAGTTCTGCGAGAGGGGGAGTATGAAGATACTATCTTTGAAGATGTCAAGAAGTATAGAAGAATGGTGGGCAAGCTCATATACCTAACCATTACTCGACCAGATGTATGCTTTGCTGTGAACCAAGTCAGTCAGCATATGAAAAGCCCTAAGGTACATTACTGGAACATGGTGGAGAGGATCTTGAGATACTTGAGAGAAGCTCCTGGTCAAGGTGTATGGATGACTTGCAATGCAAGTAATGAAGTGGTAGGATATTGTGATGCTGATTGGGCTGGAGACAGAGTTGATAGGAGATCAACCACTGGCTACTGCACCTTTATTGGAGGAAATTTGGTAACATGGAAGAGCAAGAAGCAGAAGGTGATGTCTTGCTCAAGTGCTGAGGCAGAGTACCGATCTATGAGGAAGCTAACTAGTGAACTCATATGGATCAAGGGACTGCTAAAGGACTTGGGTATAGAGATCACTACACCAATGACCATGCACTGTGACAACCAGGCAGCAATCCATATTGCCTCTAACTCAGTCTTTCATGAGAGGACCAAGCACATAGAAGTGGACTGTCATAAGGTTAGACAAGCAGTGGAGCAGCAAGTCATTCTTCCATGCTACACTAGAAGTGAGGATCAGTTAGCTGATATATTCACTAAGGCAGCCAGCAGCAAGGTCTGTGAGTTCATTCATCCTAAGCTTGGACTCATAGACCTCACTTGTCACTGATCTCCTTGCCATGGAGTATTCTACTCTTTTTCCTTAGCTTGGTTTTTATCCCAAGTGGTTTTGTCAAGTTAAGGTTTTAATGAGGGGAATGCTTCATGGTTTCCAAGCTTGATCAATCCATATGCTCAAGCTAATGGGGAGTGTTGACAAGAAGCAATAAGAAGACAAGAAGGAAAAGGGTTCAGATGGTTGCAAGATCACTTGGTCCTTACAGACTTGGAACACAAGTCTGTCCGTACAAGCCTTGATGATCAAGCAACCTTTCTGGTCCCAAATAACTTAGAAGACAAGGAGAAGAAGAAGGATCTCGTCTGGTTCAAGTTTAAAGAGAGTTGGGCAAGAAAATAATTAAAAAGGATTAAGGATAAGCCTTCCAGCATTTGGTGTCCTGTCCCTTCATGGACCACTGCCTTGTCCACTGCACTGTCCAGACTGTTGACCAGTCTGTCCACCAGCCTGACTCTTCCCAGACCTTGACCAGACCACCTTATTATATGTTTATTTCTCTTGTCTTGTTTATCCAGAATTGTCTTTAAATAATGTTGTATTGTAACTCTTTGTAGACAAGAAATCAGAAACTCATTTTCTTCATACTCTCTCTCTCTCTCTCTCTCATCCAGAATCCTCTCTCTCTCTTGTTCTTCAAAATGTTCTTCATAATCTTCAATTAAACTCTCTCTGATTATCTAATTCTCACATCAACTGACTTCACTGCCATCTTAGAGAAGCTAGGAAACGCCTTGATCATCTTCAGTGAGGCTCAAGCCATGATACTCTTCAACTCGGCCTGATCTTGGTCTCTCCCCCTTTCACCTATCCTCCTGATAGGTTCAAGTGCTCGGACACACCATATCATCCTTGATAGAGTAAACAGTACCTGATACATCATTTCACAAGTGGTATCAGTCCTCAAGAGATAAACCTAACATGAATGTATATAAAGATAATATCAGGTTTACTCCCTTGTCTAAATGGTGAGGAGTGGCTTGCTTTAACCAGCCACTTGAATCCCTCACTGCCTGATCTCTCTCGGATCATTGAAGCTCTGCAACACTGCCCCTCAAGCTTGAGACCTCTTAAAGGAACAAGCTTGGATGGTTTGAAGCTTCATGATCCAGACTGAACAATCCATTGCAACCTTCCTTCATCACTTGCCAACTTGATGAACTGCTGGTTGATTCATCAGCTATCTCTTCAACCACCTCACACTAGAAGCCGCATTGATAGAGTAGCCCTCTTCATACACAGCCAAGACTGCTTTGAACAGTCTCTTGACTAAGCATGCCACTGCCTAGACCTGGTTGGCTCCTTCAGTTTGCTTGCAATGGTAAGGAGGAACACATGTCACTGTACTTAGGATATTTAGGTAGCTCACTTAACTCCTGATGTAAGACTCGGAGGAGTCTCTGGAAGGGTGGTGATGATGGATCCTCAAGTTGGCTTTCACGCACTCTCTTGAGAACAAAGGATGGTCGTTTGATGGACACTTAATCGGTTGAAGGATCAAGTGTGGATGGGATCTAACAAGCTGGCTTGCACGCTCTCTCTTGTTGGATCAGTTGATGATGAAGTTGATGGAACGAAGAACATCACAAGGATGATGATGGATCCTTGATACAGTTCAAGACTCTGCTCACTTGAATCTCACAAGGAAGAAGAAGCCGGCTGCGGCTTGCTTAGGGGACAAACTGACTCGTATATTAATCTAGGGTAAAAAAGTTGTGTGTTACAATGTCTGCATGTGGGACTTTATTAATAGTCCTTTAGCCTTGACCTAGTGGTCAACTCAAGAAAAGGAAAAAGACTCAAAACGACAGGACTTAAGGTTTTAAACGAAAATAGAAAACTAACATTGCCCAGTTTAAGACCAAAAAGGAAAGTTGCAAAATAAAAGAAAATAAGGCCTAAGCTAAGTCTTGGCCTCAAACCCTGGCTGCTTGTGGATGGGCGAGTTCTAGGAACCACTAGACTGACCCATCTTACCTGCACAAAGTGTAAATAAAGTAAAGACTTCCCTTGGTTCAGTGTTGGCCTTCTTTGCTATGTAGTTGATCTTGAGGGCGTCTGAACCAACCTTGGTAGAACTCATAACTTGGTCTTCTACTTCTGGTTCTTCAATACTTGAGTCTTTAAGGCCTTCTTCATCAGAAATGGGGTCTTCTTCCACATCCATTCCTGCCACATAACCATCCTTGTCAGTTTCAGCCAAATAAGCTTCCTTACCTGGAGTGATATTGAGTTGAGCAAAGGCATTGCTCAAGTCATCACTTGGCTCGTTGATATGCTCTACTTTGGTGGGTTGAGCTATTGGCATGTTTATTGATTCATCCATGTTGTCTAGGATAACTTGAACAGCAAGTATGAATCCATCCTTGAGCCTCCTAGCCTTGGAATGGGTCATGGGGCCTTCTGTGACCTTAGGAATGGTGATGGGAGCTTGGTTCTGGTCCATGACCTCATCATTCCCTCCCCCATTTAGAAGGTTTTGACCTCAAAACTGGTTCATCTGCAAGATAAGGAGACAAGTCAGCAACATTGAACGTATGTGAAATGTTGAACTCACTTGGAAGTTCTAGGCGGTAGGCATTGTCATTGATCTTTTCCAACACTCTGAGTGGACCATCTCCTCTAGGTGCTAGTTGAGAACTTCTTTTCTGTGGGAACCTCTCGGTCCTCATGTGGAGCCAGACTCATTCTTCTGGTTCAAAGGTCATCTCCTTGCGTTTCTTGTCAGCTCTCCTCTTGTAGTCCTCAGTTTTCTTGATGATGTTCTCCCGGACCTTCTGGTGTAATTTCCTCACAGCTTCCCCTTTCTTTAGACCATCCTGATTAATTTGCTCAACTTGTGGAATTGGCTTAAGATCCAAAGGGGTTAGGGGATTAAAGCCATAAACAACTTCAAAAGGGGACATCTTAGTAGCAGATTGAGTAGCATGGTTATAAGCAAACTCTATCAAGGGTATACAGTCTAACCAAGTGTTCAAGTTTTTACCGACTGTCACTCTAAGTAAAGTAGAGAGGGTTTGGTTTACCACTTCTGTTTGCCCATCTATTTGAGGTTGACAGGTCGTGGAGAAGAGTAGTTTGGTGCCAAGGTTCTTCCACAGGGTCCTCCAGAAATGGCTCAGGAATTTAGTTTCTCGGTCAGACACAATAGTCCTTGGTAATCCATGTAAACGCACCACTTCTTTAAAAGATAGATTTGCGGTTTGAGTGGCATCATTGGTCTTGTCACATGGGATGAAGTTGGCTATCTTGGAGAATCGGTCCACCACCACAAATCTTGAATCCTTGTGTTTAATCTTGGGTAAACCTAAGACAAAATCCATAGAAACATCCTCCCAAGGAGCATTAGGAATTGGTAAAGGTAAATATAAACCATGTGGGTGTGACCTGGATTTGGCCTTGTGACAAGGTACACATCTAGCACAATGCCTCTCCACATCTCCCTTTAGGTGTGGCCAGAAGAAATGATCAGTTACAATAGCCAAGGTCTTATCTACACCGAAGTGTCCCATAAGACCCCCCAGGTGTGCTTCTTGAAGGATGAGGTCCCTCATTGAGCACTGAGGTATGCAAAGCCTCTTGTCTCTGAACAGAAACCCCTCGTGTAAGTGATAGGCTTGGAAAGCTCCCTTTCCACATGACTGGAAAGCCTCCTTCAACTCTGTGTCCTCTTGATACAACTCCTTAATGTGTTTAAACCCCAGTACCTTTGCATCCATGGTGGTGATCAGTGCGTGCCTCCTGGATAAGGCATCAGCAACCACATTCTCCTTTCCCTTTTTGTACTTGATGACATAGGGGAAGGTCTCAATAAACTCCAGCCACTTAGTGTGTCTTCTCTTGAGTGATGTCTGACCTCTCAGGTGCTTGAGAGTTTCATAGTCGGTATGGATGATAAATTCCTTAGATAACAAGTAATGTTGCCAGGTCTCTAGAGCCCTAACCAAGGCATACAGATCCTTATCATAGGTAGGGTAGTTGAGGGTTGCTCCACTTAGTTTTTCACTGAAAAAGGCCACTGGTTTCTTCCTTTGGTGCAGTACAGCCCCTATGCCTACTCCGGATGCATCACATTCGACCTCAAAAATCTCATTAAAGTCAGGAAGGGCTGAAACGGGTGCCTGGGTCAGCTTGGTCTTCAATGTGTTGAATGCAATGTCTTGAGCGTTTCCCCATGAGAAAGGAACATTCTTCTTGATAACAGCAGTTAAGGGAGCAGCAATGGTACTGAAATCCCTAACAAATCGCCTATAGAAGCTGTCTAATCCGTGGAAACTCCTGACATGACCAATGGTGGTTGGTGTAGGCCATTCTTGAATGGCTTTGATCTTCTCCCCATAAACTTGTAGGCCCTGTTTGCTGACTACAAAACCTAAGAAGACAAGTTGGTCAGTACAAAAGGTGTACTTCTTTAGGTTGGCATATAGACCTTCCTTCTGAAGTGTAAGTAACACAAGTTCTAAATGTTTAAGATGGTCATCTAAGCCTTTGCTGTAAATAAGTATGTCATCGAAATAGACAACAACAAATTTACTTATAAAGGCCTAAGAACCTGGTTCATGAGGCGCATGAAAGTGCTAGGTGCATTGGTTAAGCCAAAGGGCATGACCAACCACTCGTATAGACCTTGCTTTGTCTTGAAAGCAGTTTTCCACTCATCTCCTTCACGCATCCTCACCTGGTGGTATCCACTCCTTAGATCAACCATAGAAAATATGGTGGCTCCACTCCTCAGATCAACCCTAGAAAATATGGTGGCTCCACTCAGTTCATCAAGCATGTCGTCTAGACGTGGGATGGGATGCCTGTACTTGATGGTAGTGTTGTTGATGGTGTTGATCTGAGGTAATAAAGAGAGGAGGTTTAAAGGGTCTAGGATGGATTTTGGGATCAAAGGGAGGTTGTGCAAATTCTGGGTCAAGTGTACGGACGGTACGGACCGTACGGACTGTACGGCCGACGTACGGACCACTCGACCCAAATGACTTTAAACTTGACCAAATCACATTTTGGTCTTGTGCAAATTCCGGGTCAAGTTGTACGGATCCGTACAACTCATGGTCCGTACATCCATGGCCGAAACTTAAGTCACAAGGCAGAAGGAAGAAGATAACCTTGGTGGGTGAAAAGGAAGAGGTTAACTTGTTGGTAACTCGGTAAAGAAGTGGCTCGCGGATAAGGGGTCAAGCTTGACCAAGACAGCCTGTCCAAGGCTGGAAAGGAGAAGGCATCTGGTCAAGATGCCAAAAGCATCTCGCACCCTCATCCACTCATTCAAACCAGGCGCGCCTCTTCTCTTGACCAGCCACGTCTCCCACTCCATAACCTTTGCTTTTGTATCCGTTGTAACCCTAAATCTCTGCCTATATATTTGTAACTCCTCTCTGAATTATCAATCAAGCAAATCATTTCTTTCTCTTGTGGTTCTCTCTACTCTCTCTCGAGTTCATCATGAACATCGAGTAAACTCTCTTCTAATCTCTCAATCTTTCACTCTTTCTCTCATTCTCTCGGTTACTCTACTCTCATTCTCTCAAAATCTCAGATGGCCCTACAATCCACACACATCCTCCATGACCCATCCTTCTTGGGAACTAGTAGGACTGGCACAGCACAAGGACTTAGACTCTCCCGGATGTATCCTTTGGCCATGAGGTCTTGCACTTGCTTTTCCAGCTCCTTTGTCTACTCTGGGTTCATCCTATAAGCCGGTTTATTTGGCAAGGCAGAACCGGGGACAAGGTCTATCTGGTGCTCTATCCTTCTGATAGGAGGCAACCCGGTGGGTATCTCATCAGGAAACACATCTTGAAACTTGTCTAGCAAGGCTTGGGCTTGTTGGGGAAGTTGGAGTCCCTGGTTACCTGTACTTAGACACTCTTTTAAAATCATTAGCAGCACGGTGCCCTTGGCACTTAGAGTCTTAATAATGGAACCAGGAGAAATCATAAGGTTAGTTTTACTTACCTGATCCTCCTTGTTCATCTTAGCTTGGAGCTCTTGCACTTCAGATGGGCTAAGAGGGGCTAAAAGGTATTTGCGGTCCTTAAATTTTGAAAAGAGTAGTAGTTGGTTCGCCATTGTGGGAATTGGCTCTATCAAACTGCCATGGTCTTCCCAATAGGATATGGCCGGCTTGCATTGGAACTACATCACACAGGACCACATCTTGATACTTACCAACTCTAAAAGGGATGTTGACTTGCTCGGTGAACTTCAACTTAGTCTTGTTGTCTAACCATTGCAACCTATATGGCCGAGGGTGTTTGGTTGTTTCAAGACCTAACCTGTCCACCATGTACTTGCTAGCCACGTTAGTACAAGATCCTCCATCTATTACCAAGTTACATACCTTAGCTTTGATGGTGCAACGAGTGTGGAAGAGGTTTTCCTCTTTGAGCCTTCTCCTCTGGGTTGATGGACACATTCAACACTCTTCTAGTAACCAGCATTTCTCCAGTGTCCGGATACTCCACTTCTTCTCCTGACTCTATTTCTTCCATGTCAGCTTTATCTTGAGACTCATAGTCTCCATTGACAGTGATGGTCATAACCCTCTGGTTTGGGCATTCCTTAGCCATATGACCTCGCCCCTGACATCTAAAACAAGTGATATCTCGAGTTCTTTGTTGGTTAGTATTCTTATTTTGTTCTTGTCTAGGACCTTTGTGTTGAGATGAAGAACAAATAAGATGGAGTTATTTTTGAGATGAAGAAATAAGAACAAGGGTTGACATGAAGAAAATAATGAAGCTTGGAGATGAAGAGACAAGATGAGGCAATCCAGATTGATCAAGAAAGTGATTGTGTGTACAGTTTAGGTCATATTCGACTTGGACCTAACTTAGACAACAATCAAGTGGTTTAACTTGACAAGGAGGCATAAGGAGACTTATTATATTAATATCAGGTCGGCCAGAAGAGTAGAGAGCTGTTGGAGAAGGTTACAAACAAGAATCACATGTTGGGTTTAGGCTGAGATTGACCAGTGACCTGTCACTTTCACTATGGCTGGAAGAGCCTTGTCCTTTTGTGCTCAGGAGACCAGAAGCATTGTTTATTCATTCTTGTTGTCCTTATGTTGATTTGCCTAGCTTATTTAAATCATGTAGCAGAGAACCATTTGAATTAAGGAAATATATTTCCTCTCTCTCTCTTATTCTGGGCGAAATCCCTCTCTCTCTCTCATGTTCTTGCTGTTCTTCATTTTCTCTACACAAACCAGACACTAAATCTCTCTATTTTCACATGGTATCAGAGCTGTACGCTCTTGAGACCCAAATCTCTCTACTATATTTACTTATTTCCGCAATTCTTTGAGTTTCATTTCTATTTTTGGTAAAGTTCATCTTGTTCTTCAGCTGTTCATCATTTCCAGCTCCAAAAATTGCCAAAAATGGAAAAGATGATTTCGACCAAGAAAATGAAGAAGGAGAATTTCATTCCAGTGACCCTAGAGGGTCCTAACTATCTTTTATGGTCAAGAGTGGCCAGAGTTACCTTGGGAAGTCATGGACTTTGGGACAGCCATATCATGGAGGCTGAAACTTCAAAGAGGATGGCTCAAGAGGATAGTCAGGCTACTTGCCTAAAGCATGAAGACAAGTGGGTTCAAGAGGAACAGCAAACACTTGGAATTATACACAGCTCTCTGTCTGAACAGATCTTGGAGGATCATTATCACCTCAGAACCGCCAAGAGTCTATGGGAGAAGCTTCAAAATGTTTATGGGAATCTATGGGAGAGTCTTCAAGCTGTCTATGAGCAAGACAAAGTTTTCAGTCTTCTCCTAAACCTGGATTCACCCTGCAATAGTCTGATAAGTTATATCATTCAAGAAAGGAAGCTTCCAAGTTCCCTAGGAAGCCAGCCAAGTACATTTAAGCTCAAGGAGTTTGAGCATCAAGTAATTACAGGAAGAACCATGTATTCATCACTCTGTGGTGATTCTAATGAAGGAGGAACATGGAGGAATATGGCAGGGGCGACCAATTTTGATAGTCCAGTGACCAGAAGAGACTTTGATTCCTTTATAAAAGCTGCCGAGGCCCTTATCTCACCCAAGGAGGTTGGTAAATATTCTCCTGACTCTAAACCCATCATTATAGATTCAGGAGCTAGCCATCACATGATTAGTGATGGGAGTTTGATTAGTGATGTCAAGCCTGCTTTAGGGAATGTGATTATAGCAAATGGAGATAAGGTTAAGATAGAAGGGATAGGGAACCTTAGGCTGTTTGATAGGGAATCATCTGCCTTATATATGCCTCAGTTTACATTTAATTTGCTTTCAGTAAGGAAGGCTACAGTTGACTTGAGTTGTCAGGTTGTATTCAGACCAGATGAGGTTGAGTTTCAAGATTTAAAGACAGGGCAGTTGATAGGAAGAGGACACAGCCACGATGAACTCTATCATCTCCAAAAGACAGAACCTTCTATCTGCATGATCAGTACAGCTACTGGAGTTGATAACAACACATGGCATGCTAGATTGGGACATCCCCATGCTAGAGCTTTAAATCTAATGCTTCATGGTGTGGTGTTTGAGAATGATGTGTGTGAAGCATGTATCTTGGGGAAGCATTGTAGGACAGTCTTTCCAAGGTCTAGCACCATCTATGAGAAATGCTTTGACCTTGTTCACTCTGATGTGTGGACTGCTCCTTGTCTTTCCAGAGAAAATCACAAATACTTTGTGACATTCATTGATGAGAAGTCTAAGTATACTTGGGTGACACTGATTCAGTCTAAGGACAGAGTGCTTGAAGCTTTCAAGAATTTTCAGACCCATGTCTCCAACCATTTCAATGCCAAACTCAAGATTCTTAGGTCAGATAATGGTGGAGAATACACAAGTCAAGCATTCAAGCAGTATCTAGCTCAACATGGGGTCATACATCAGACAAGCTGTTCTTATACTCCTCAACAAAATGGAGTAGCTGAGAGGGAAGAATAGGCACCTTGATGCGTCCCTAGGATGCTCTTTGGTTGATGGGAATGGATAATCCTTGCAAGAACGAATCAGAGACTCAAGTTCTTCAAGGCGTGTGGATTGAATGGTGACACAAGAGGGATGGATGAACTCTTGATACTCCTAGATGAACAAACCGGATATGACACACCGATTTAGACACCCTTAGGTCTCTGGATATTACACACCAGAACTCGACACACTTTCTAGAGAGAGAGCCGTCAAGGAGAAAGAATACTCGTTGATAAAAAGTTGGATGAGTTACAATAGGGTTTAGGAACCCTTTAAATAAAAAGAAACCGAGAACAAGCTCTCTAGGGTTTCGGAAATAAGCAAAATGGAAACTATGGTTTAACTTTAACATATGCTTAAAAATAACATAAAATGTAAACTTCTTTCTAGACTTGGACCGAGATAGGGCCTAAGTGATGTGAAGACAAGTTGTGGCCTCGTTAAAAACCTTCCTCCGGAAAACCTCGTGGGACAAAACCAAAAGCAAGGAAAAGAGCACGCACCCCATGTCTTGCCTAGACACTAACTCAGCTTGATGTAGAGATGGCTTGAATTGTGATCAAGACACCTCGGATCAGACCTTGTCCAAGACTTTCTTGTTGTGGATGTGAAGTGAGTAATCCAACAACATTCTCTTTAAGCTTCTTGACTCTGGAACGAGTCATGGGACCTTCAGGAATGGCTAGAGCATCATCACCAGGCTGCTGGTGCAATGTGGCTTCATGTGGCTCATCTAGACTCTCCTTGTTCTCCTTAGTGATCCGGTCCATGATCACATCATCCCCTCCCTCTTGAAAAGGATTTGTCCTCAAATCAGGTTCATCTACAGCAAAAGGAGCCAAGTCAGTGACATTGAAGCTATTTGATACATCGTACTTACCTTGGAGATCAAGTTTGTAGGCATTGTCATTGATCTTGTGGATGATCTCGAAAGGTCCATCAACCCTTGGCATCAGTTTGGACTTCCTCTCGTTGGGGAACCTATCTTTCCTCAGGTGCAACCAAACTTGGTCACCAACTTCAAAGGTCCTCACACGTCTCCCCTTGTTGGCTTGCTTCTCATAAAGCTTGGTTTTCTGCTCAATGTTTTGTCTAGCCTTCTCATGGATCCGTTGGACCATCTCTGCTTTCTTCTTGCCATCTAGACTGATCCTTTCACACTCAGGTAAAGGCATTAGATCCAAAGGGGAGGTGGGATTGAACCCATAAACAATCTCAAAAGGTGAATACTTAGAAGCAGAATGCATAGCATGATTGTATGCAAATTCACAATGTGGTAAGTATTCTTCCCATGTCCTTAAGTTCTTTTTAATGAATGCACGCAGGAGTGTTCCTAAGGTTCTATTAACCACTTCAGTTTGTCCATCAGTTTGCGGATGACAAGTAGTAGAAAACAACAGTTTAGTGCCTAGCTTAGACCAAAGTGTCTTCCAGAAGTAACTAAGAAACTTAGTATCCCTATCAGAAACTATAGTTCTAGGCATGCCATGCAAACGAACAACTTCTTTAAAGAACAAGTTAGCAACATGCAATGCATCATCAGTCTTATGACATGCTATGAAATGTGCCATCTTAGAGAACCTATCAACAACAACAAAGATTGAGTCCTTTCCGGTTCTAGTCCTAGGTAATCCAACAACAAAATCCATGGAAATGTCATTCCAGGGATGGTGTGGAATGGGTAAAGGAGTATACAAACCCTGGGATTGGACTTGGGACTTGGCATGCTTGCAAGTAGCACACCTCCCACAGATTCTCTCCACATCTCTCTTCATATGCGGCCAATAGAAGTGATCCTGCAAAACTTTTAAGGTCTTGGCAACCCCAAAGTGTCCCATTAGACTGCCCCCATGGGATTCCCTGACAAAGAGATCTCTCAAAGAGCAGTTAGGCACACACAATCTATTATCATAAAACAAGTAGCCTTCTAGCCTGAAGTAATGTCCTGCAGCAAACTTCTCACAAGAAGCATAGGCTTCCTTGAAATCATGGTCAGTAACATACATATCTTTTATCTGCTCAAAACCAAGTAACTTAGCATCTAGAGTGGTCAAGAGAACATACCTCCGAGATAGTGCATCAGCAACTATGTTCTCCTTACCTTGTTTATACTTGATCACGTATGGGAAGGTCTCAATGAATTCAACCCACCTTGCGTGTCTCTTGCTAAGCTTACTCTGCCCTTTTAGATACTTTAGGGACTCATGATCAGTGTGTATGACAAACTCCTTGGGCCACAAGTAATGTTGCCACGTTTGTAATGCCCTCACCAAGGCATAGAGTTCTTTGTCATAGGTTGCATAGTTGAGAGTGGCTCCTCCAAGCTTCTCACTGAAGTAGGCTATAGGTTTCCTATCCTGCATCAATACAGCACCAATTCCAATTCCTGAGGCATCACATTCTATTTCAAACGTTTTAGTAAAGTCAGGAAGCATAAGAAGAGGTGATTGAGTAAGCTTCTCTTTTAGGTTCTGGAAAGCCCTCTCTTGTGCTTCTCCCCACTTGAATCCGACATCCTTCTTTATCACTTCAGTCAAGGGAGCTGCAATGGTGCTAAAGTCTCTCACAAATCGCCTATAGAACCCAGCAAGCCCATGGAAACTCCTCACTTCTCCTACTGTGGTTGGACTCGGCCAGTCTTTGATGGCTTTGATCTTCTCCTCATCGACCTTAACTCCATCTGCACTTACAACAAAACCTAGGAAAACCAAGTTATCCGTGCAAAAGGTGCACTTCTTCAAGTTGGCATAAAGCTTTTCATTCCTTAAAACATTCAGGACAGCCCTAAGATGTTCTAGATGTTCTTCTAAGTTCTTGCTATATACTAAGATGTCATCAAAGTATACTACAACAGAAATGCCTATGAATGACCTAAGAACATGATTCATTAACCTCATGAATGTACTAGGTGCATTGGTTAATCCAAATGGCATAACTAACCACTCATATAATCCATGTTTAGTTTTGAATGCAGTTTTCCATTCATCTCCTTCTTTCATCCTAATCTGATGATAACCACTTTTCAAATCTATCTTAGAAAAGATGCAAGAACCATGCAATTCATCAAGCATATCATCAAGTCTAGGGATAGGATGGCGATACTTCACTGTGATGTTGTTGATTGATCTACAATCAACACACATACGCCATGTACCATCCTTCTTAGGCACTAGGAGCACTGGTACAGCACATGGGCTCAAACTCTCTCGGATATAGCCCTTCTCCATGAGTTCCTCTACTTGTCTTTGTAACTCCTTGGTCTCAACCGGATTGGTTCTGTATGCTGGACGGTTTGGAAGTGTAGATCCTGGAACAAAGTCTATCTGGTGCTCAATCCCTCTCAAAGGTGGTAAACCAATGGGATTGTCGTCTGGAAATACATCTTGAAACTCCTGCAAAAGAGAAACCATTTCACTCGGATACACCGGTGTAGAATCTGTTAGGTTCAAAAGAGTTTCTTTAAACACAAGTAAGATAGCAGATTGTTGAGAGTAGAGAGTTCTTTTGATATCACCCATGTTAGCATAGAAGTTAGGCTGCTTAGTTCCAGCCGGATTTAGATCAATCTCCTTCTTCTTTTGGAGTTGAACCTGATCTTGTTGAACTTCCTTAGGTGTCAAGGGAACCAGAGTGGTCTTGCGTCCCTTGAACTCAAAGGAGTGCTTGTTGGTGAAGCCATCATGGATAACTCGGCGATCAGATTGCCAAGGTCTTCCAAGAAGTATGTGACCAGCTTCCATAGGCAACACATCACACAAGACTTCATCTTCATATCTCCCAATGGCTAAGGGAATAAGGACTTGACTTGAGACCTTCATGGTGCCTTCTTCATTCAGCCATTGTAGCCGGTAAGGTTTGGGATGCTTCTGAACCTTCAATCCCAACTTCTTGACCAGGGTTTCACTCGCAGCATTCACACAACTACCTCCATCAACAATGAGGCTGCACACTTTCCCTTGGACCAAGCACCGGGTGTAGAAGAGGTTCTCACGCTGCTCCAGCTCCTCAGCCTTGTTTTGCAAGCTTAGAAGTCTTCTTGCTACTAAAGCTTCCCCTGGACTGGTCCTTCTTCATGTTCTTCTTCAGTGTCTTCTTGGTCAGACTCGGTGATGTCATCTTCTGAGGCATACTCTCCATCTTCCAGCAAAATCATGACTCTCTTGTTGGTACATTCAGAGGCGTAATGACCTCTTCCTTGGCACTTGAAACACTTGACATCACGAGCTCTGGAACTAGAGGCTTCAACCTTGCCTTTGCCCTTGTCAAAAGCACTGCTTGGTTTGGTCTCTTCTCTTGGATAGGACTTGTGATCCTTCTGGAACGGCTTAGACTCCTTAGGGTAAGGTGTCTTCTCTTCCTTTGTGTTGTGTAACCGGTTAGAGCCATAGTGGTTGCGTGAATGTCCCTTCCTCTTGAGCTGTTGCTCCACAAGAATAGCTTTGTGTAGCATCTCTTCAAGCTCCACATAATGTTGCATCTCAACATTGTCTTGTATCTCTCGGTTTAAACCACATAGGAACCTTGACATGGTTGCTTCTCTATCTTCTGATATGCTAGCTCTTAGCATGAGCAACTCCATCTCCTGGTAATACTCCTCCACTGATCTTGAGCCTTGGGTAAGTTTCCTAAGCCGGTGATGCAAATCTCTGTGGTAGTGACTTGGAACAAACCTCTTGCGCATGATAGACTTCATCTCTGTCCAAGTTTCAACTGGTTCCTCTCCATTCCTTCTATGGGTTGTGATGTACTGAGCCCACCAACTTAGAGCATAGTCATAGAATTCAGTAGCAGCAATCTGAATCTTCTTGTGGTTTGTGTACTGCTTACACTGAAAGACTAGCTCAATCTTCTTCTCCCACTCAAGGTAGGCATCCGGATCAGCTTTGCCATGGAATGGGGGTATCTTTATCTTCAAACTCGCAAGCTCATCTCCCTGGTTCATTCTTATTTCTATTGACCTTAGGGAATAAAGGAGACAAAGAAATGAAGAGGATGAAGTTACTTGGGAGACAAGGCAGTCCGTACATGTGTACGGAATGACTTGACTTGCAAGTTACTCATCTGTGACCTAGAGGAGACTTGAGAGACAAGGAATAAAGGAGCACTCGCCAAGTTTGAATATTCAAACTGAAGAGGGATCCGTTGGAGGCAAGAAGACAAAGAGTGAATTGTTTATAGTAAAAGTCACATGTGCTCAGCTCACCCACTTGCAGGCAGACCGTTCAGGACCTGTCCCTTTCCTTCTCCAGCATCTCGTCCAGAGCAACATATTTTAATATATTCCTTTTGTTTATTCATTTATGGGCAGAAGGCATCTTGCCTATTTAGGCTCTTGTAAACCTGTTTATTCAGAAGTAAGGAAAAAGAATCCTTCCTCATTCTCTATTCTCTCTCGAATTCAAACAGCAAACCTCTCTCTCTTTCTTCTTCTCTCGAATCAAATACACTCTCTCTCTCCTGTTCTTGAGTGTTCTTCCTCATATTCTTCATAAACTTACATGGTATCAGAGCCATTTGGCTCCTAAACCTAAATTTTCTTCCGCAAAACTACTCTACACTCTTCCCTCTTTCTTTTCATCCGATCAGTTCTTGAATTTCTTGAAGGACATTCTTTTATCCAGTGGATAATAGCTCTGTTCTTGCGAGTTCATCAACTGTTCTTCATCTTTTCTCTCCTTCCTTTCTCAATACAAACAAAGTAAACTGGTTCTGTTCTATTCTCTGGTTACTCCAGTATTCAGAAACTCATCTTTACTTCTCTAAAATTCTTGGTACATTCTTTTACCCACTGGTCCATAGCTTTTCGAAATGGAGCAAAACAAGGCAGTGGTGATTCCAGTCACTCTAAAGAGGGTTAACTACCTTCTCTGGTCAAGATTGATCAAGAATGCCCTTGGTGGAAGAGGCTTATGGACGCATATCACTTCAGGGGAGGCGCCAAAGCAAACCACCCAAGGAGAAGATGGCAAGGAGATTTTGGTGGCAGATGAAGGCAAATGGAGTCAAGAGGACTTCATGGTGCTAAATATCATCCAAAGCTCACTTGATGGTCCCATTATGGAGGCCTACTCATACTGTGAAACCGCAAAGGAGTTGTGGGATACCCTTCAGAAGGTATATGGAAACATATCCAACCTCAGTAGGGTCTTTGAAGTAAAGAAGGCCATCAACTGCTTGAACCAGGAAGATATGGACTTTAACCAACACTTTGGTAAGTTCAGAGCTCTCTGGGCAGAGCTGGAGATGTTGAGGCCAAGCACTACTGATCCTACTATCCTGAATGAGAGGCGTGAGCAAGACAAGGTGTTTGGTCTACTCCTCACTCTCAATCCAGGCTACAATGACCTCATCAAACATCTGTTGAGGGCAGACAAGCTACCTACCCTTGAGGAGGTATGTGCTCAAATCCAGAAGGAGCAAGGCTCAGTGGGGCTATTTGGTGGAAAAGGTGACTTGAACATGGCTCACAAGGCTGAAGCCACAGTTAACAAGGCCTACTTCAAGCCAGAGAACCGGCGAGTTACTTGTGAGCATTGCAAGAAGAGTGGTCATATGAAGAACCAGTGCTGGATTCTTCACCCTCATCTCCGACCTCCATCACGGTTCAATCAGGCCAGGGCTCATGAAGCTGTCCATCAGAATGCCCAGCCATCAGTTCAACCAGTGCATCAACAAAATGGAGGGAGAGCCATGAACTCTACTGCCCACATTGCTGGAACATCTACTCAACTCCACCAGGAGGACTCTCTAATCCGCAAGTCAGACATTGAGGCTCTCATAAAAGCCCTCAATGCAAACTCTGGTAACCTTAGTAGTGATGTTCATAATGCTTTAAATTCCATTCAGTGCAACTCTAAAACTGATAGGCCTTTAATCATAGATTCTGGAGCCTCACACCATATGATAAGAGATGCTAAACTGATTAGTAATGTTAAACCGGCTCTAGGAAGTGTGATGATAGCAAATGGTGATAAGATACCCATTGAGGGTATAGGGAATTTGAAACTATTTGATAAAGAGTCTAAGGCTTTATACATGCCCACTTTTACATCTAACTTACTCTCAGTAAAAAGGGCGACTTGTGATCTTAATTGCCATGTGATTTTTAGTCCTAATGAGGTTCATTTTCAGGATATTGAGACAAGTAAGATGATTGGAAAAGGTGTGAGCAAAGGAGACCTCTATTTGCTTGAAGACACCAAGCTTAAATCAAATTTACCTTATGCTTTTAATTCTGCTTCTGTTTTAGATTCCAGTGTTTTATGGCATGCTAGATTAGGCCATCCTCACTCTCGTGCCTTAGGGTTGATGTTACCTAACTTGTCTTTTAAGAATGATAGCTGTGAAGCTTGTATTCTTGGTAAACATTGCAGAACTGTTTTCTCTAAATCAAACACTATTTATGAACATTGCTTTGATCTAGTTCACTCAGATGTCTGGACTGCTCCTTGTGTATCTAGGGAAAACCACAAATACTTTGTCACCTTTATAGATGAGAAATCAAAGTATACTTGGCTGACCTTAATCCAATCTAAAGATAGAGTGTTAGAAGCTTTTATCAACTTTCAAAGCTATATCACTAATCATTTCAATGCCAAGATTAAAATTTTTAGGTCAGATAATGGTGGTGAATACACAAGTAATGCTTTCAAGAACCACTTGGCCAAACATGGAATCATCCATCAAACCAGTTGCCCATACACACCTCAACAAAATGGAGTGGCAGAGAGGAAGAATAGACATCTCATGGAGGTTGCTAGGAGTATGATGTTCCACACTAATGTCCCCAAACGTTTTTGGGGTGATGCTGTGGTTTCAGCATGCTACCTGATCAATAGAACACCTACACGAATACTCCATGATGTCTCTCCCTATGAGGTATTGAATAAAACCAAACCCTCTCTTGATCATTTGCGTGTGTTTGGTTGTCTCTGCTTTGTTTTGATTCCAGGAGAACAGAGAAATAAACTTGAAGCCAAAAGTGTCAAAGCCATATTCATTGGGTATTCTGCAAATCAAAAGGGATACAAGTGCTATGTGCCAGAAGCCAGGAGAGTAATGGTCTCAAGGGATGTTAAATTTGTTGAGTCAAAAGGATATTATGGTGAGAAAAGCTGGGATAACCTGAAGGATCTCTCACACGCCCCATCAGACAGAGCAAATAACTTGAGGATCATCCTGGAGAGCCTTGGTGTTTCTCAGCCCAAGGCAAGGGAGGCTCCCAGAGAGACTCCTCATCAAACCGCAGATACAGTTCCAGAGGGTATCCAGGTTGATCCTGAGGGGGACAACCAACCAGAACCAGAAGGAACAATGCAGCATGAAGGTTCTGAAAGTCATGATCAACCTGATCACCCTCAAGATCATGAAGATGAGGACACTGAAGAGCAAGTGCAAGTACAACCATTAAGAAGAAGCACCAGGATTAGGCATGATCCAGAGACCTGGAAAAATAAAAGAGTATACTTCAATGCCAATGCAGTTGCTCATCCCACTCAGGCAGTTTGCTCCTTGGCTCAATATCCAGAAGAACATCAAGCCTTCATAAGCAATGTAGATCAAGAGTACCTTCCAAGAACTTATGAAGAGGCAATGGCAGATGATGAATGGAGAGCATCAGTTGAAGATGAAATCAATGCCATGATCAAGAATGATACATGGTTTGAAACTGAGCTTCCCAAAGGAAAGAAAG
Source organism: Moricandia arvensis (assembly GCA_905132765.1). Taxonomy (NCBI): domain Eukaryota; kingdom Viridiplantae; phylum Streptophyta; class Magnoliopsida; order Brassicales; family Brassicaceae; genus Moricandia; species Moricandia arvensis. The sequence goes on along the minus strand of CAJHQP010008685.1, from coordinate 3,263 downwards.
CAGTAACAAGTCGACTCATCTACACCATCAAGTATCTAGCCAATGGAAAACCAGAAAGAAAGAAGACAAGGCTAGTGGCAAGGGGGTTCACTCAGACTTATGGAGAAGATTACTTGGATACATTTGCACCAGTAGCAAAACTCCACACCATCAGAATCATACTCTCACTTGCAACCAACTTGGAGTGGGATCTATGGCAAATGGATGTGAAGAATGCATTCCTTCAAGGAGAACTAGAGGATGAGGTCTACATGCGCCCTCCTCCTGGTTTAGAAGACATGGTCAAACCAGGAAATGTGTTGAGACTCAAGAAGGCCATCTATGGGCTGAAACAATCACCAAGAGCTTGGTACCATAAGCTCAGCACTACCCTCAATGGAAAAGGGTTTAGTAGATCTGAGGCAGACCATACTCTATTCACTCTTACCAGCCAACAAGGTATAGTAGTCATCCTTGTGTATGTTGATGATATTATCATCACAGGGAGTGACAAAGAAGGTATACAAACCACTAAAGCTTATTTGAAATCTGTTTTTGATATTAAAGATTTGGGTGAACTAAAGTACTTTCTTGGAATAGAAGTATGCCGATCTAAAGAAGGGCTCTTCTTATCCCAGAGAAAGTACACACTTGATCTCTTGAATGGAGCAGGTATGCTTGGAGAGAAACCAGCAAAGACTCCACTGGAGGATGGGTATAAGATCTTGCGTGAGGGGGAGTATGAGGCAACACCATTTGATGATCCAAAACAATACAGAAGACTAGTGGGTAAGCTTATCTACTTAACCATCACTAGACCTGATATCTGTTTTGCTGTGAACCAGGTGAGCCAGCATATGCAAGTGCCAAAGGTTCATCACTGGAAAATGGTGGAAAGGATACTTAGATATCTTAGTGGAGCTCCTGGACAAGGAGTATGGATGGGATGTAATGGCAACACAGAAGTAGTAGGATACTGTGATGCTGATTGGGCAGGAGACAGAAATGATAGGAAGTCCACCACTGGCTATTGCACCTTCATTGGAGGCAACTTGGTAACCTGGAAAAGCAAGAAGCAAAAGGTGGTTTCATGTTCAAGTGCTGAAGCTGAATACAGAGCCATGAGGAAACTCACAAATGAGCTGGTGTGGATCAAAGGATTACTCAAAGATTTGGGAGTTGAGATCACTTCTCCAATCACAATGCATTGTGACAACCAGGCAGCCATTCACATAGCCTCAAACTCAGTGTTTCATGAAAGGACAAAACACATTGAGGTGGATTGCCATAAGGTGAGGCAAATGGTGATACAAGAAGTCAAACTGCCTAGCTACACAAGGAGTGAAGATCAGTTGGCCGACATTTTCACTAAGGCCGCAAGTACCAAGGTGTGTGAGTCCATTTATCCTAAACTTGGACTCACTGACGTTACCAAGGCATGATCCTCTTAGCCATGGAGCTTCTACTCTTTCCTTAGTATGTTTTTATCCCAAAATCAGGGTTTTGCATACTAAGGTTTTAATGAGGGAAGTCTTCATGGTTTCCAAGCTTGATCATTGCATTGGATCAAGCTTGAGGGGGAGTATTGACCTTAGGGAATAAAGGAGACAAAGAAATGAAGAGGATGAAGTTACTTGGGAGACAAGGCAGTCCGTACATGTGTACGGAATGACTTGACTTGCAAGTTACTCATCTGTGACCTAGAGGAGACTTGAGAGACAAGGAATAAAGGAGCACTCGCCAAGTTTGAATATTCAAACTGAAGAGGGATCCGTTGGAGGCAAGAAGACAAAGAGTGAATTGTTTCCTAAGCCGGTGATGTAAGTTTCCTAAGCCGGTGATGCAAGTCTCTGTGGTAGTGACTTGGAACAAACCTCTTGCGCATGATAGACTTCATCTCTGTCCAAGTCTCAACTGGTTCCTCTCCATTCCTTCTACGAGTTGTGATGTACTGATCCCACCAACTTAGAGCATAGTCATAGAACTCGGTAGCAGCAATCTGAATCTTCTTGTGGTTTGTGTACTGCTTACACTGAAAGACTAGCTCAATCTTCTTCTCCCACTCAAGGTAGGCATCCGGATCAGCTTTGCCATGGAATGGGGGTATCTTTATCTTCAAACCAGCAAGCTCATCTCCCTGGTTCATTCTTCTTTCTTGGACACGCCTATGTCTTCTTTGGCTTTGTCTTGAGGATGAACTGAGGTGTTCATACTCATTGTCAGTCTCCTCATAACCGGCATGCTCTTGGCGAGTTGCATGAGGTCTCTCTTCTCTCCTAGTCTCCCGGTTTGGAACTTGACCAGTAGCTCTCCTGATGTCTTCTCTGAGCTCTCTCCGGATGTCATTGAGATTGGTCCTCATCATCTCGGTCATGGTTGCTACCATGTTCTGATTGAGTTGAGCCGACATAGCCTCCATGAGAAGCTTGTTCTTCCTAACGAGTGCAGCTTCTTCTTCAGACTCGGATCCCATGCTTCCTGCACAAAGGTAAACAAAGTAACCAGTAAAAGGGTTCAAGGTAACGAGGTAAGCAAAAAGGAAAAAGGATAAAACAACCTAAAGCTTCTTCTGCAAGACAAAAGCAAAAAGGATAATCGGCTACAAGCAAAAAAGGAGATTAGGGTTTGCGGATTCAAGTAAAAAGGAAATTCTTTAAGTTTCGTTTAATCTTTTCTAAGCTTGTCTAGCACCCTAAACAACCTTTTCAAGGTGATTAACAAGTTAAACAGATGAAACAAAGTGATCTAAAAGGAAAAAGACAACTTGTGCGGCTAGGGTTTAACAACTAGGGTTTCTGCAAGCAAAAAGGAAAAGTCTTGACACCTTGTCTAATTTCTTATGAACTTCGAGCAGCCCTAAACAGATTAGATCTACTGCTTATCAAGATGATAGAGATGAAACACGGATGAAACAAAAACAATAAGAGAGGAAACGAGCACTTCCCAACCAAAGTTGCTCTGATACCACTTGATGCGTCCCTAGGATGCTCTTTGGTTGATGGGATGGATAATCCTTGCAAGAACGAATCAGAGACTCAAGTTCTTCAAGGCGTGTGGATTGAATGATGACACAAGAGGGATGGATGATCTCTTGATACTCCTAGGTGAACAAACCGGATATGACACACCAATTTAGACACCCTTAGGTCTCTGGATATTACACACCAGAACTCGACACACTTTCTAGAGAGAGAGCCGTCAAGGAGAAAGGAATACTCGTTGATAAAAAGTTGGATGAGTTACAATAGGGTTTAGGAACCCTTTAAATAAAAAGAAACCGAGAA
>CAJHQP010008684.1:0-25754 GCA_905132765.1 Moricandia arvensis | reverse complement strand
CAGAATTCCTTCTTTTCTTGTAGTGTAAGAGAAATTAACAAGAATAGCATAAGTTAAATACCAATTTATAAAAATAAACATTATCAAAAATATATTAACATGTGGGTTTATACTTTAGTGATTATTGTTTAGGGTTAATGTTAAAGGGATGAGGTTGAGTTTCTATTTTTTCTTAAATATTTAAAAAATTAACTAAGACTATTTCCATCAAAAAGTTAAGGTGTTTTTGAAAATAATCATTCATTAAAGGTAAATTTGTAAAGTTGTATCAAACTTAGGGTAGAAATGAAATTCCCCCCTTAATATAACTAGTAATGGAATCATAAAAAACAAGAATATATCTCACATTAGTGAGAAAATTAACTAAATATAATTACAAATTAAATTTATAAAATTCATACATCAACTAAAATATCATATTTTTAAAAAATATATATATATAATATATATATATATATATCAAAATTATTTGTAAATGTGCTTTAACCCAAAATTAAAGTAGAGCTAATCAAATACTTTTTGTTCATAGTAAAATGATTAAAATTTATATTAATTTATGGTTTCATTAATTTAATTAGAAAATTTATTTTTAACAGTTTGATTTATTTTAATTAAAACAAACAAAAACAAAAAATATATTAAATTGACCATATTTTAAAAATATACATATTTATAAATAGGGGAGACATATTTAAATAAACAATAATTAAATATAATATAAATAAAAAAGTTATTTGAAATGTAATTTAATTCTGTTAATTTAAAATAAAATCAGACTGAAATATAAACTAAATAAAAGAGACAAGACTATTTATAATGATATCTTGTTTTTTTTAAACCAGAATTAAAATATAAAAAATATAATGTCTTAAAGTAATTATATTTATTTTTAAAAATATATTATATCTGAAATTAATATTTTCGGTATGGAGTAAAAAACCCTACTAGTTTGTAGATATTTCGGTTCAAGGATGATATTGTTATATAGCTTCTTAATCCTCTATATATTAAATGAGAAGTACATTTGACACGTGTCGCTCATACAGCCCTTCTCAGCCGAAATAACACGATTCTATTGGTTGATTTTTTAGAAATTCATTTTTGATTTATTTTTCTCATCGACATAACTTAAATGGAAAGAACTATAAACACTTACCTTATATTGTATTCTCGGTTCAAAATAAATCCTTTTCCGATGATTTCTCTTTTTAATGCATTGAATACTCATTAAATAAGACAAATTGAAGGGAAACAACCATAATTGTCGAGAAAATTTGTAGATCATTTGGTTCGTTATTAATTATTTGTTATTAGTTTCCTTATAACAAATATTAGTTAATACATGTAATAATAAGTTGCCTTATAACAAATTAATTAATTTCACAAGAATATTAGTTAATACATGTAATAATTAGTTTCCTTATAACAAATATATTACTTGCGCAATAATATTAGTTAATACATGTAATAATTAGTTTCCTTATAACAAATATATTACTTGCGCAAGAATTATTACATGATTCATGTAATAATTAGTTTCCTTATAACAAATAAATAACTTGCGCAAGAATATTAGTTAATACATGTAATAATTAGTTTCCTTATAACAAATATATAACTTGCGCAAGAATATTAGTTAATACATGTAATAATTAGTTTCCTTATAATTATTTAAATATGTAAAAATGTGTTTAACTTTGTAATATATATATAGGTGATTCTCGATGTCTTTAAACCCACACATTTTGGAGCTTTTGATTGTACAATGGCAATAAACTGTTTAACACATTGTATCAATTAGCGAAAGAAGGTGTTGCGGAGGTTTATGTGTTTGAGCTTGTTGAGAAAGATGCTAAGCAAGGGGTTAGGAACTGGGGGCTTTGGCATCGTAACATGACTAGCAAGTTTAGCGTTGAGTTCTCGGATGGTGGGAAAGGAAGAAGATTCATCATGGAGGTTTTGGTTTGGTTCTTTGTGGAGGTGGTGGTGAAGCTTTGTATGTTGATGTAAATGAGAGGTACTTACTATCTCTGTTGCTTAGGTTCAGATATAGCTTCTTAGTTCGTCAGGTCATAAACATAGAATCTGTAGAAAATATTGTGTGTAGTTTTTTTCTGTATGCTACACTCAACCTCTTCGTATTATGTAGTATTAATTAGATCACCTTTTTTAAAAATTAACTAACCTTCTCTATGGGATGTTTCCCTCAAACTATATCGTTGACTTTCTATTTCCCCTGATCTGTCAATTTTCATTTTGCTCTCTTTTGGGTGGATCTTAAATTTCAAGATCAAGAGGAGAAGACCGACGTTGAGTTCGTCAATATTTTGAAAGTAAGGATGTGATTCCTGGATTTGTGGTCTAGATTAATCAGACTATTCAAGAGCCACTTAAGGTTAAACTTTCATTCACATTTCAAGAAGCTTTATCCAGTATAGATCATTCTTTCTATTGTTTTTTTTAAATTGAATGTTAAATTTAATTCAACGAAAAAAGATCATTTTACAACAAGTGTATCCTATATAGAATTTTCATAACAATAAGATCTATCTTTTCCTATTATTCTCTCAAATTTCTATCGAGTGCCGAACCAGATGGCCATTCCTCTCTCAAAATTCTTATATCCTTTCTTCTGAATAATGGTCAATAATGTTGTTGTTATAGGCTGAGTTTAAGAGATTAAGGAATGCCAAAGAGCAAAGCTTGGTTAAGAGTCTTGAGACTACTCATGATAAGCACATAGATGAGGAGAAGTTAGAGAAGCAATTACAAGCTTGGAGAAATAATCCTTCATGGCTTGATCAACCTCCTAGGATTCAGGTATATTATCAAATCCAAAAAGCCTCAAAACATAGAGTAGGTAGTATTCAAATAAAAAAAAATTTTGCAGGTGAAAACACAAAACGGTTCGTTTTGCCATTTGAATGTAGAAGTTAGCGTGGGATTGCCTCCTGAATCAGTCTACAAAATTTTTGCTCATCCAGACAACAAACGATACTTCAAGAACATCAAGGCATGGTCTCTCTTTTGTATGATTAAAATTTATTATTACAATAATACTTGAGGTAATTTTCAAAACAGGAATGCATATCAAGAAAGGTTTTGAAGGAGGAAGGACCAATGCAAACCGTGGAGGTGAAGCAAGCTGCGGCCTGGAAGTTTCTTTGGTGGACTGGTACTTTCCATGTACATCTAATTGTCCAAGAAAATCGAAAAAATCTCACTGTAAGTTTATATATATTTATATTCCTCACAAGAATCAATATATTTGTTCTGCCTTCACCATTTCAACTTGGGTTTCTCACTGAGTGCAGTCTAATTACAAGCAAGACAAGACAATGATCATGAAAGTGTTTGAGGGTTGTTGGAGAGTGGAACCATTGTTTATAGACGAACATTTGTATGACCGCTTGAAACCAAAAACTCTAAAAGATTACGATAGTTGTAGCAATGGACGAGGAAGGATAGGGTCGAAGGTGACAATGGACCAAATGTTTCAGCCTTCTGCTATTCTTACTCCACCTCCACTTTATTGGTACATTCGCGGGATCACTATTAAAACCACAGAGAGTATGATTGAAGATCTTTTTGCTGAAGCTGCTAGGATCCGAGGAGGAGGAGGAGATGCCCATGATGATGATGATCAAGGAGAAAACGGAGTTGTATTAGAGAAGAGCAAAGTTGAGCACATTAAAGAGAGGTGGAGATCACCTATTATTATTCATCGGTATATTAGGCTATTTGTTTGGTGTGTGTTAGAATGTTTTAAAAAGTTTTCGAGCTTAAAAAAAGAACTAAATATTGTATATAGATGATGATTATGTGTTTTAGTAATTGTAAGACTCTTGTCTATCGTATTTGTTCTGTATTATGTAATAGCCTATTAGGCTAATACTGTTTTATATAGTGTGGGTCATAGGCAAACGTTTGCGGTGGCTTCATATAATTATGAATAGGTCAAATTGTGTAAATGCAAAATCGCAAAAATATGATATTTGTGATTGATTTTGGTAGATTAGAATTGAGTGAATGTTATATCATGGGATGAAACTAAAAGTGCATAGACCAATCCGGTTTAGGACAAGTTGACCTATAATCATTGGGTTCATTTTTATAAAATATGTGTGTATCTAGCAGTTTATATTGAAGCAAAATCGGTAAATATTTTGGTATTTTTTGTGTACCCATACGTTTTCTTTTGTTAAATAAAAAACTAATTTAAATATGGTTTTACTAAAAAATGTATTGGCATTTAAATGGTTTAAAATAGGCCGGAAAGTGTATGGTTGTTGCTAAAATTGAAACCATTGATTTGGAAAAATCATGGTTATACACGGCATGCAATTTTTGCACAAGAAAAATGGTCAGACAAGGAGATGGTTTTGAGAAAACGTGCAAAATCTTCAACAAAACCCTCTATACAATTGCAAAAGATGTGAAAATGATTTTCAACATGATATTCACCGGTATGGCCGTTTATATACATTAATCTTGCTACCTTTCTAATTTCATATTATTATCAGTTCATATACTAATTAAATTATGTGTGTTATTTAGTTACTACTTGGTTGTACGTGTTAGTGATGAATCAAAAGTTGAAGCCAAGTTTTTACTTTTCAACAATATTGCGGAGAAGCTAATTAGGAGACCTGCGTTTGAGTTAGTCCAAGATGCTGCTGAGGTATTTCCTTAATTTTTAATTGAGTGATTTAAGAAAATATTATTTCTATATCTTACATCGTAAATTTTAAATATGTTTTACAGGAAAGTCCACATTTTCTACCTCAATCTCTAACTGATTTACTTGGGAGGAAAGTTCTATTCATGATTACTATCGGATTTCATGGTCAAAACGAACAAAATTCAGCATATGTTGTTGATTATGTGGTTGACGATGCAGAAATAATCCAACACTTTGATCCATATATAATATTTCTTTTTACAGATAACTCAAAATTATTTATGCGCAGTGTATATTCTAACCAAATATTAACTTATTAATGCAGCCACATGTTGTGATATTTCATGATTGTGATTCCGAAGAGGACTGAGTATTATAAGTGGCGATGGTAATCCAAAATGAAGGAAGAAAGTTGAAGTCCATTATGCACGTGAAAGCGTTTAAGCAATGATTTTTTTTGTTTTTTTTTCAAATTTGATTATGTTTTCCATTGTCTCTCTTTTGGGTTTAATACTTATCAGAATGAATAATAAGGTGGTATTTTCTTGGTTATGTAGAACAACTCCTTTACCGCTTTTTTTCGACATCATAGCAAATTTATTCTGTAAAACTTTAAATTTTAAACCAATCACTAACATATAGTATATAATTATAAATCTAAGGTGATAAAATAAGGTGGTTCTATATATGTTAAACTTACAAAAAACATAATAAATAAAGGTGCAATGTAAAAGAAGATAATATGGGGATTATATCAATGTCAATTGTTTTCCAATAAATATCATATTCACATGTGCAAGGAATAGATACATGGTCAGATTTTATTTTTTTGGCAACAAAGGATTGTACGTATATTTTATAGATTCTATATCCTAATGGTTATGAGGAAAATCGATCTCTATTGTATTTTGTCGAAGAGGTTGGCTTTTGAACTCTATTCCTTCGATTTCATTTCAAACTATATATGTTTATTGAAGCCTTTTTTGTAACTGCATTTGACAAAATCTATAGGTAGTGTTTTGTTCTTACTGAAAACAGAAGCAATCGAGTTTGAGTTGGACGTATGAAGAGAAGTAGTCCACTGTCTACAGACACTGGGAATAGACAAGAGAAAAAAAAATGGGTATGTTGTACTGAAAATAAATAAAAACCTTTAGAAATTTTTGAATTTTCGTACTACTGAATACAAAGGATGATACCTAATCGTTCTAATGAAAACAAGGTAAGTTATAAATTTTACAATTTTCTACGAGAATTATCTTTCAACTCTCTTTCCATAACATTCTCAAGTGATAGTTGGTTAATTTTTGTATTTTCCCGCTCCCTTGTGTAAACATAGGTAACAATGACAAAGAGAATACTCCTAGGGGGAATATAACACAAAAGTCATCTATCACAACGTTTCGCCAGCACCAAGTATCAACCCTTTTAGGGTGCCCTTTCAGAATGTTACGAATCAAGAAGTTCGACCTGTTATTCCACGACCATCAGAGTCTATACATGGACTACCACATAAAGCGAGATCTGCGAGAATGGAAATACTGAATAACAAAAGAACAATAGGCCATACCACCTCAAATAGAGGTTAGTCTCCTAACGCTTTCATTTTCTCCACGTTGAGTCTTATTAATTTGTTGAGAAAATCAGATTAGACAATGGATATGTTGTACCATACAATAGAGACCTTATGCTTCGATATCGCGCCCATATGAATGTCGAGTGGTGCGTCCAAACATGAGCTGTTAAGTATCTTTTCAAATATATCCATAAGGGACCTGATTATGCTTCAGCAGCAATTGATAAAGAAGATGAAGATGGCGTCATTGATGAAATCAAAACATATTACGACTGCATGTATTTTTATATTTAAAGAATTCATTTTAGTATCTACAAATTACTAATTTCTAACAAATCTATATCATATTTATTTTTATTTTAATTGTGCGGGCAATAAATATTAAAGAAAATTTGTATGTTATTCTATGTGTGCATCAAACGAAAAAACATCAATAATCTATTAATATTAGTAAAAATAGATATGTAAATGCTTTACCAACTATATAATATCATAAATGAAATTTATATAATGATATTTTATACAATATAATAAATACATTATGAAAAAATATAGTTTTATTGTCTTTCACATTTTAAGGTATACGATCATCTTTTCTTATATATGTTTTCGTATTTCTTAATTAGATATATTACTGCATGCGAGTCGTCCTGGCGAATTCTTGCTTTTCCTACACATTTTCGTACTACTTCTGTTGAGAAACTTGGATTTCATCTTTCGGATCAGGAGCTGGTGTTTTTTTGATGAAGATGAACCTATTGAGAATATTCTCAACAAAAAAAATGTTAATCAATCCATGTTTTTGGCCTGGTTCATAGCAAACAAAAAATACCCAGAGACAAGAGAGTTGACATATGCCGAATTTCCAACAAAATTTGTTTGGAAATCAGGTACAAGAGAATGAGTACCACGGAAACGAGGCTTTGCGATAGGGAGGATTGCGCATATTCATCCATCACTTGATGAGCTATATTTCTTAAGAGTATTGTTAAATTGTATAAGAGGGCCCACATCATACGAGGATATAAAAACAGTTGATGGTGTTTTATATGATACATACAAAGATGCTTGCTATGCGTTGGGATTGATGGACGATGACAATGAATTTATAGAAGCTATCAAAGATTGCAGTGATAATAGTTCTGCCACGTATGCCAGGAAGATTTTTGCGAGAATTTTGGTATCCAAAACTTTAGCTCAGCCTCATGTCGTGTGGGAAGCTACTTGGGAGTATCTTACCGACGATATTCTTTACAAGAAACGGCGAGAAACTGGACGACCTGGTGAGCGTTTTGTCTTATTAAACTGAGTTTATTTTAAAAACTGTCTCTGTTATTTAATAAATTTATCAAACTTGCAGATATGAACTTGACCATAGAGCAGATCAAAAACATTGCTCTTACTGAGATCGAAAATTATTTGCTCAGCAATGGTTGTAGCCTCAACAAATGGCCCCTCATGCCAAAGCCAGAAGATTTTGGCTCTTACAACGGCAATCGCCTTATAGATGATGAGCTTAAATATGTTGTGGAAGATCAGCTAAAAGAAAATGAAAGACTTATGGCGATGATAACAGATGAGTAAAGAGGGGTATACAACCAGATTCTGGAAGCAGTTTTAAATGATAGCGGTGGAATCTTCTTTCTTTATGGTTATGAAGGCACAGGAAAAACCTTCGTATACAGAGCACTCTCATCGGCTATCCAATCTAGACGTATGACTGTTCTAAATAACGCATCCAGTGGAATTGCTGCATGTTGTTGGAAGAAGGTAGAACCGCACATTCCAGATTTGGTATTCCGATAGATGCAGACGAGTTCAGTACTTGCAAGAAAATGGAGCCAGGATGAGGCGCCTATGATGAGCAGACACTGTTTCAAGACGTTGGATCGTTCTATGCGTGATATTATAAGATCTTCTGAAGATAAACCTTTTGGAGGTTTAGTTGTTGTTTTCGGTGGAGACTTCAGATAGATTTTACCGGTTATACCTGGAGGTGGTAGAGCAGAGACTATTTTGGCGGCTCTGAATTCGTCATATCTTTGGGAGCACTGCAAAGTTTTGAAGCTAACAAAAAACATGAGATTGCTCGCTGGTCTTACTGATGATGCAGCAAAAGAGCTTCAATTTTTCTCACAATGGATTTTGGATGTTGGAGATGGAAAAATAAATTTACCTAACGACGGTCAAGTTGAGATTGACATCCCTTCTGATTTGCTGATAAAAAACGGTGGAGAAGATCCTATTGAGACTATGGCAAAAGAGGTTTATGGACAAGCTTTTCAAACCTCAAGAGATAAGGATTTGTATAGACATCGAGCCATTCTCACTCCCACAAATGATGAAGTGGATAAAATAAATGATTACATGCTTTCGCAGTTGCCAGGTAACATGTTTTTGTGTTTACTCTTATGTTTCACGGTCAGTTTTTACATGTCACTAAAGAAAAGGATTTACATATGCTTTCAGGTGAAGAGAAGGTTTACCTTAGCTCTGACAGTATTATCCCATCCGATGTTGACGTAGAAGAAAATGTTGTATATCCTGCAGAGTTTTTGAACAGTGTTAAAGCTGATTGGACTGCCTAGACATAATTTGAAGCTGAAGGTTGGTGCTCTTATTGTGTGTCTCCGTAACATTGATGTTGCAGATGGATTATGCAATGGTACTAGGCTAATTGTTACTCAGCTACTTCCCCATGTGATAGAAGGTAGAATTATAACCGGAAACAATATTGCTGGAGACAAGGTTTAGATTCTTAGAATGTTTGTAACACCACCTGACACAAAGTTTCCCTTCAGAATGCGTCGAAGACAGTTTCCGGTTACATTGGCTTTCGCGATGGCTATCAACAAAAGTCAAGGTCAAACACTAGAAAATGTTGGTTTGTTTCTGCCTAGGCCAGTCTTCTCTCATGGTCAGCTATACATTGCACTTTCAAGAGTTAAGTCGAGATCTCGATTAAAAATCCTAATAACTGGTAAAGAAAGGAAGCCGGAGACAAAAACATTGAATGTTGTCTACAAACAAGTTTTCCAGAATATTTCGTAGACATGGTACGTAATTGTTATCTACTTTTTATCCAACAATTTTTAAAAAATATATAAATTGTTGCAAGTATTTATTTTTTTGGAATTTGACAGATGGATAGTGATGAGTATGAAGATCGATAGTATTTCATTGCCAATCATTTTCCGACTATTCCGATCATGGTATGTCACTTTAATATTTTTTCTGTTCAATAAAGAATAGAAAAGAATAAATATTTAAAATTATGTAACACGTCCACTTCCTTACAAAATTAAATACATTTTTGCAGGTTTCTAATGGAAGTTGTTTTCATTATCGAGACAAGTACTTCATACTTGATCAAGTACTTCATACCTGATATAATTTATCACCAATACTTTCAATTTTATTATATTTTCTTTTAATATGTCTACATAAACTTTTCGAAAATATTTAGGGACGTTCATAAAATATCTTCTTAAACACACAAATTATTTTCGGATGTTCCAATTATGCATACCGGAACGACTACCTCTTCATACTAAACGTTTCTTTGTTATATCTCATCCGTGTAAAATTCGAGTACCAACATTTTCTTGTGCTTGATCTTTCTCCCAAAGACGGTGGTCTTATAATATAAAATCTGTTACTGCTAAAACTTTGCACTACTTAATCCATAATTTGAATCTGTTTATGCCCGCACAGGGTGCGGGCCGGTCACCTAGTAACTTTTAAACCAAGTTGATTGTTTCAAGATGCTACTAGAATTTGTGTATAGCTACAGTGCAGTTTAATGTCAACAATTTTCGGAAATAAGTTAATATCTTTAGTGGGTTAATATATACTCAAAGTCAAAAATATTTTGTAGGACAACCATGGGGCAGACGTACAGCATCAAGCTCGCAACTGAGGAATTATATCCGACTTCTCTTTTTTTTTTTTTCTTTTTCTTTTATGCATGCGCGCGAAGAAAATCGCTTGGAGGCTGGGTTGCAACTTGTTAGAGAGTAACGAGAAACCTATCGATGGCTCTTAAAAAAATGTCAAAGCGGTCAACTCTAGTATTCTAAATTTTCAAGGGAGTGAGGCGATTCAACATGCCTATACTTTGGACTATATTTACCTGCTTGCTATAAAATGAATCGGTCTTATGTCTTTGAGAAACCAAACGTATAAGGTAGCCATAGCCAAAAAGAAGAAAGAAAGGCTAATTCACAAATCTTGGAAAGAAAGATTAGAATTTTAATTGCATTTCTCCAACAAGTTAACAAGTTGAAGGAAGTTTTTATCAAAAAAAGAAAAAAATTGAATGAAGTTTATTCTACTTTCCAGTGAAATATTTCAGGTAAATACACATCATTTGACTACATGCATAAAACTGAGAATTAGATTTTACGGTCACATTCACTTGTCCAGGGTTGTAGTTTACACCAACAATCGAAAGATAAAACATAGGTGATGATTTGGATTGTGTTCGGCTAATATGCCGGAAATGTTAAGCCAGGAAGTGTATAAAACAGTTTTTTTTCTATAAATACTATCGGCTGATCCGATCAGTCACTGAAGAAATACATTTAATAATTACTATTATGGAATGGACTAGTCTGAAAGCGTACCACAATTACTGACCCGAGTTTGGAATATCTTCTGACTAATGCTAGAAGATGGACTGGTCCTCTATTATAATCCATCATGTTAACCACTTGGATCGAAGCTCATGTCCAGATTGATCAAATAATAATAAATAGTTCATAGAGAGAATTAAACAAAGGATTGATATGTGTACATACTAAGTCTCAAAAGATTATCACTAGGCTATCACCAATTGGTTGAAGTATATAAAACAAATATAGATCCACAAATAAGCAATAAAAAAACAATGATAATTTTATGCTTTCTGCTTTTCTAGATTATTTCTATCGGCTTTTTTTCCCTTAAATTTGAATCTACCGGCCTCTTACAATAACAATAAACGTGATCTAACTTTGAATACTCAAGATCGTAAGAATTCTGAAAATAAATGTGGGCATTCTGTTTGAACATAGTCTCTCTTTCTCTTTGTATATAACATACAATTTTATGAGTCACAAGAATATTAATTTATACACTAAAAATTCTATAAATGAATATTACTGAAACTATAATATTTTTATTAATTTATATAGTTATTTTTTAAACAATTTAGATACATATTTAAACTGTTTTATTTCATTAAAAAATTATTTATTTTTAATATATTAATTAAAATTTGTAGATCTGGCTTCACCTTTTTCTAGTGTTTTTAATATATTGGAAATGATTGTAAACTACGTAAACAAGACACCATTACATGATCATATATCTGGACAAAAACAATGCAATAAAAACAACATAAACTAAATAACTTGCATAGCAATATCCATGAACTAATAAGTTCTATGTATTTAACACAATCAACAAAATTTTATAGTCATACAAATTTGTCAGACTTAGAATGCGTTAATGTATGATGAGAAGTCTTTAAATGCGGTAATGTCCAATGAGAGATCTGCAGCCCAACTTTGAAAACTAGATCATAACATACATCCAAAAGATAAAGGAATATATAGAATAATCATCCAAATGCAATATTATACGAATGTTTTATTATTTGATTGTATCAAATGGCTTGATCAAATGGGAGTGAAAACATGTCAAAACATTATCAGCACTTGTCGGATACCAAGTCCGACATACTTTTCAGCTCTTGGAATTATTTAAATAGTGTTATCAACACAACATTTATTAGTTCATAGATATGTAATATATATATATATATATATAAGCTTTTAAATTTCAATATATTAATTGTGTCCAATATGATGTGTTTAGTTCATATAATTAAGAACATTTTTCTTTAATTTATTGAGTATTAATTTGTAGAAATTTAGATGGTATATGTCTTTTGTTCTTTAACCGAAATATGACTTTTTACTTTTTTACACGTTTTAGACAGATTTGGATTAATGGTAAAGTTGCCAGTTCTTAATAAATATGTAGTGGAAATATATCGTCACTCAATAAAAAGAAACAACAGTTACACAAAGGTCAATAACAAATGTTGATTTGAAATAAACAACATGTGTTTAAGTTCGAAAAGTAAAAATAAATGAAAAAAGACAAATAGCTTTAATCCAAAACCAATTAAAAAAAAAAAGAAGCAATTAATCACATTACAGTCGTGTGTAACGGATAGAAAATCAAAGTTTCTTTCCAATACACATTTTTCTGAACATAAAAATATTCAATTCTCGAAAAGTTATTTTTGGCGTTATAAGCTTGTAATCTATTATATTAAAGATCTACATTATCATTATCAGAATGCAAAAAAAAAAAAAAAAAAGATTCGAAAATTCGTCAGTCTCGTGATGATAAAAGGAGTCGAAAAAGCTCTTGTAAGAACCAGGCCTCAATGATGATGCAATCAGCAATACTGAATAAGAAATGGTTAAAGTGAGGACAAACAAGTGGAATCAGAAATTTAACACGTTCTTTTGGGATCTACATAATAGTCGGTTGGTGGCGGTCGTCGACACTATAGATAATAAAAATAAGTAATGAAATCAAAACCTTGCATCTTCTATTTGTGGAATGAATGGAAATAAAGGTGGGCTTACCTTGGACACAAGAGCACAATATCCATTGGTGTAAAATACTTTAATGGAACCCAAGTTTATACAATAACCACTTTTAAAACCACATTAGAACCAATTTTAGTCTCCTCCCCATTTTCTCTCTCGTTAAAAAAGTAGATCTGAGCTTGGGTTCGACATCGGCCGGCGCGTCAGTGCGCGTTACCGGTGTTTGAGCCCCCTTCTCTTCCTTCATCTTTGTTTTCCATTTGCTCGTCCAAGAACTCTCTCTCCCTTCTGTCTTGCTGTTGGTTTTGTCACCGGAGGCTCCGTTCAGTTCCGTCTCCGCTCGAGAGGAGATCTGGAGTGGTCGCGAGCTTGCTGGTGTTGGAGGTGTGGCACGGTCGGTGTAGTGTTGGTTATTAGAGGACTCGCGTTTAGGGTTTTAAGCGGTTCTTTCTGCTTTTGATTTGGCTGCGCGTGGAGGAGGAGGAGGAGCTACTCTTGCGGAGGAGAGGTGAACTCTGGTTCTTTGATCTGCAGCAGAGAGGCGGCGGTTGTGGTTTGGCGGCTCTACCTTGGCGTCTTGGTGAGTCGCGACCGGTTTCCTCCACCATGGATGCTTCGGAGGTCCTGCAACTGGAAGGCGTTCTCAACTGATGGCAGTGGTGTGTGTCGTGCTCTAGGAGGTGGAATGTGGAGGCTCGTTACGTCGCGGTGTTGGTGAGGTTGTCTATGGCCTTCGCCGAGGTGGCGGGAGGAGTTCCCATCCCTTGGCTCATCAGTTTCGCGGCTTCATCCGGTTACCTTCTGAATCCTTGTTGACTGGATTTTTTTGGGGGTTTTCTCTTGTGCTTTGTTGGGTCGATTGTGACGTTGTCACCGGCTCGATCCTTGGCAGCTTCAAGTTAACCGACCTTCAGTTCTAGGAGGCG
Organism: Moricandia arvensis; assembly: GCA_905132765.1. Taxonomy (NCBI): domain Eukaryota; kingdom Viridiplantae; phylum Streptophyta; class Magnoliopsida; order Brassicales; family Brassicaceae; genus Moricandia; species Moricandia arvensis. Next base: position 11,963 of record CAJHQP010008684.1, on the reverse strand, counting down.
GCGTGTGGGGTGGGTGTGGAGGCCTCGGGTAGTCGTTGGGTCCTTCTTGCCATCGGTGACTCCACTCGACGGAGCAACTTTTCCAAGGCCATGGGCAGTCCCTTTGTTCATGGTATTGTTGCTCGTTAACACTTGTTTTGCAGGTCTTAGAGCATCTTCCGGCTCTGGTAGTAGCGGCTTTTTCAGGTCCGTTTTTCTTATTCTCCGGTGCTCATTTTGGCGGTCTTCGGTCTCCAACTTTTTTCGGTTTTGTCGTGGAGGTGTGGTGTATAGTCTCGTTTTACGGGAGGCTTTCTTTGGTTAGTGTCTGATACGCCCCGGTTCCAGCACCGACCTACTTGGGTCATGGACACAGCCCAAGGTGGCGATCTTGTCGACAAACTAGACCTAACCGAGGTTTCTCATCAGTTCATGTCAATTCCCTTTTCATCTATGCAACCTTGGATGAGCTAAGGCAGCTGGTTAGACTGAGGACGAGCTGAAACAGAGTGTGCACACGCTAGAACCAGCTGAAGAGAGTGTGCATGAGCTGAAACTAGCTAAAGTGAGAATAGATGAGCTGTATGATCTGAGTGAGCTAAGTGACATTACTTTGAAACTGGATGAGCTAAGTGACACTAACTTGGAGCTGAATGAGCTAAGTGATACTGAAGATGGAGCTTGTTTAGTTGCTGGGCGAAATGAACTTTTTCAGCCCACGGAAAAATTCATAACAAATTCAATTTGGGTTTTTTTTACTCCAAATTCGATCATGCCTTTGGTGATGGTCTTCTGCCCATTTGCATCAAGAAATATCAATAAAAGAAGCTAAATTCATGGTCAGATCAAGGGGCATTCAACAACATACTTATTTCTCAAAAGTCTTAGTCTTTGTTTGTGTTTTCTAAGTTTCTAGTTTTCCACAAAAACTCTTAGTCTTTCTTTGACCACAAGTAGTATAAATATGAAATCACAAGCCATGAAATAATCATATTTTTTCCCCTTTTTATGAGTTTCTCTCTTTGTTCTTTGCTTAGAACATTTCTTAGTTTCTTGGTGAGGTTATCTCAAAGTTTCGATCCTTCTTTTGTTGGACCGGTGCGTCACATCCGGCAACGATTGAAGTATGGTAGTATCATTGGGCCTTCCGAAACCCTTTGTGTCACCATTCATCCCATCCAGTTCTCCTTTTGGAGTTTATATACATTTCAGTCCGTTTGAGTGATCCTATCTGATCTCAGGACGTATCAATTTGGTATCAGAGCCACTCAACAGGTACTATCTATCAATCTTTCTCATCTTTCATTAAGCACTCCTCCTCCTCCTCCTCCTCCTCCTCCTCCTCCTCCTCCTCCTCCTCCTCCTCCTCCTCCTCCTCCTCCTCCTCCTCCTCCTCCTCCTCCTCCTCCTCCTCCTCCTCCTCCTCCTCCCTCCTCCTCCTCCTCCTCCTCCTCCTCCTCCTCCTCCCCTCCTCCTCTCCTCCTCCTCCTCCTCCTCCTCCTCCTCCTCCTCCTCCTCCTCCTCCTCCTCCTCCTCCTCCTCCTCCTCCTCCTCCTCCTCCTCCTCCTCCTCCTCCTCCTCCTCCTCCTCCTCCTCCTCCTCCTCCTCCTCCTCCTCCTCCTCCTCCTCCTCCTCCTCCTCCTCCTCCTCCTCCTCCTCCTCCTCCTCCTCCTCCTTCTTCTTCTTCTTCTTCTTCTTCTTCTTCTTCTTCTTCTTAAATCTGGGCCACTACCTATTGTCATTCTTCTATAAAAAAAGAAAAAGAAAAGGAAAAACAAAGATCTAACAAAAAAAAGAAACAAAAAAAAGTTTGATTTATTTGGCTAGGTGGTGGAAGAGAAATCTTGCTGGCTGAAGAGAAATCCAGCCTTGGAGTGGTTAATACGGATTTTAAAAGTCAATTCTCTTATCTCTCTATCTTGTGTTCATCTCTTGTTGCTTGGAGAAATCCATTGGGTTACTTGATTTGTTCTCTTAGAACTTTGAGAAGAGACTCTTGAGTGACCACTAAAATCTGAGAGAAACAATTGAGTGGGTGAGATTAAACATTTGAGAGTGTGAGGATTATTTTGTTATTTGTTAACCTTTTGTGTTGAGTAATTTTCAGGATAAAAGATGTTTGGTCTTCTCAAGGAGAGTAACAAGGAGAAATTCCAGCGACAGGCTAACTTTAAATCTTCATCTCAAATTCTTTGAATTTTTTTGATGAGTTTGTTATTGTGCAGGAAAGGCCAACTATAAGAAGATCACATAAGGTGCCAAACCAAAGATGTAGAGAGCAGTCTAGATCATCTAGAGATATGGTTAATCCAAAGAGACGATTGTTTCAGTTTGATGTCCAAGAATTTTGTGAAGGAAGTGGAATCCCTCAAGGACAAAAGCAAGAGCCATAAGCATGTGCCCCTGTAGCTGAGCCATCCTTGTTCATCAGTATGAAAACCCAAGGTGAATCTGAAAACCATTTTGAAGAACTTAAAGATTTTTCAGATTCTTTACCCATCTATGATGAATATGATGAAGATCTATTGGAAAGTTTGATCATTTATGAGGATGAATGTGATCTTCCTTCTCCAAAACCTGATCTTATGATTTTGATAATGAAGAGACTAATGGACTAACCTGTTTTGAATCGGAGCATCCGAGTAGTCTTGTTCTAGTTTCATTGGTGTTTTGAGGAAGAGCCATTGGACTACCCACAACAAGGACCACGTCTTGATACTAGGAGACCCTTGGACAATGATCTTAGTCTATCTTTGATGAAGAAGACGAGCTTGATCCAATCTTTGATAAGGAAGCACCAAGCACATCATCCATCAACATGGAAAACATCTTTGCTTTGATCCAGGCACAACTTCTACGCCTTTGCCTAAAGAGCACTGTGAGAAACTTTATTTGCTTAATTCTCTGCCTGAAATATTTGTTAAGATTAGTTCTCAAGATGTGAAACGTTTTGGTTTTGACAAATTTAAAGAATTTTGTGTTTCAAATTCTGTTTTTGATAACATGATTCATTCTTTTGAAAAATTTGAACCTGATGGAATTTTTTATCAATTTTTTTTTCAAAATGGCAATGAAATCCATTCTGGATTTGTTCTGAGTTTGATCAGTTTTTGAAACATATCAAAGGTTTTGATTATTTTGAAAAGGCATTAGAGCTTGAATTGCAACAACCTCATATTTGTGCTAGAAACCATTTGATTCATTTGTCTTCAAAGAAAATAGCTTTAATCTGAGTTCTTATAGACATGCACTGATCATTAGAAATTTGTTTGCATCCACTAGTGCCCTGGATGAATTCTTGGTTAAGAAGTTGCTGGAACAGAAATCACTTAGAGCTAAGATTTTTGTGATTTTGTTTTGAAACCTGTCCATTCTTTCTTCTGAAATTAATCTTGAACTTTTGTGTTCTGTTTCTGATCTTGATAGGCACATTTTGAAAAGGTTTTATGGTGTTTCATGCCTTGAAGGTATTTTGATTTACAACACCTTCTTTGATAAACATATTGAGCCTTGGATAAATAATTTTCAGTTTAGACTTAATCTTTTGTGCTCTAAATCTTAGAAATTTGTGCATGTTTCGGAATTGTTATTTAGGAACCATGTAATCACTTGCCTTGAAACCCTTCTGGTCATTAATTCTTATTTTGATGTGAGATTTGAAAGGCTGAAACTTTTGCTACTTGTTACAAGGAAAGAAGCTTTGATTTGTGAGTTGAACAAGTACATGCCTTACACATATGATCCTGGTATTTTAATGTTTGTTTTTGAGTGTCCAGGATAAACAGGTTCAGCCCAAGAAAAGTGATAGCATTGATCGTGCTCATCAGCCTAAAATTTGGAGATGCATGTACTCAAGGAAACTGGCATCAAAACCTCAAGGAAGTTTCTTTCCAAAAAAATTTCATTGAATATTACATGATTTTAAAATTCTTTTTGTCTGATTCATTTTCTTTTGTTTCAGGTAAAATGGATTTGAGGTAAAATCCTTTTGAAGAGGAAGGGAATGATAAGCCTCGGTTCGAGCACCGACCTGCTTGGGTCATGGACACAGCCCAAGGTGGCAATCTTTTCGACCAACTAGACCTAACCGACGTTTTCTCATCAATTCATGTCAATTCCCTTATCATCTATGCAACCTTGGATGAGCTAAGGCCAGCTGGTTAGACTGAGGACGAGCTGAAACAGAGTGTGCACAAGCTAGAACCAGTTGAAGAGAGTGTGCATGAGCTGAAACCAGCTAAAGTGAGAGGAGATGAGCTGTATGAGCTGATTGAGCTAAGTGATATTACTTTGGAACTGGATGAGCTAAGTGACACTAACTTGGAGCTGAATGAGCTAAGTGATATTGAAGATGGAGCTGGTTTAGTTGCTGGGCGAAATGGACCTTTTTCCGCCCACGGAAAAATTCGTAACAAATTCAATTTGGGTTTGTTTTACTCCAAATTCGACCAGGCCTTTGGTGATGGCCTTCTGCCCATTTGCATCAAGAAATATCAATAAAAGGAGTCAAAGTTGTGGTCAGATCAAGGGGCATTCAACAACATACTTATTTCTAGTTAAAAGTCTTAGTCTTTGTTTGTGTTTTCTAAGTTTCTAGTTTTCCACAAAAACTCTTAGTCTTTCTTTGACCACAAGTAGTATAAATATGTAACCACAAGCCACGAAATAATCAGATTTTTTTCCCCTTCTTATGAGTTTATCTCTTTGTTCTTTGCTTAGATTATTTCTTAGTTTCTTGGTGAGGTTATCTCCAAGTTTCGATCCTTCTTTTGTTGGACCGGTGCGTCACATCCGGCAACGATTGAAGTCTGGTAGTATCATTGGGCCTTCCGCAACCCTTTGTGTCACCATTCATCCCATCTAGTTCTCCTTTTGGAGTTCATATCCATTTCAGTCCGTTTGAGTGATCATGTCCGATCTCAGGACGTATCAGTGTCTTTGGCCTTCCTCTCTTTTACCACGTTTAGTGTTGCATCATAGAAGTGAAGGTTACAAGTTTTGAGGAGTCCATCGAGACCTAGCTACTCTAGAAATGACATGGGGACTCCCGGCATCCGAGGTAACGAGGAGAACCTAACTTCTTCGTGGTTATCATTGACAACTGAGAACAAAAATCAATTTGTAAAGTTTATTAAAAGCAGACTAGAGGAATATGCTGGATTTAGTGGGCGGGCGAAGCTAGTTGTTGTAATAAATAGATTTGGAAATTTTGCTCGAATCGAGTTTGTAACCGGAACTAATTCCCGTTAATACGGGTCGAGGAAAAAAAACTGTTAACACAAAACAAAAACGTTTATCTTGTATCTATTATTAGGATGAAGAAAATGTTATTTTCAAAATGTACTTTAGTTTAATTACGTTAAGCGAATAACTTGCAGAAATTATTAGTGTAGAAAATTTTCCGGAATATGCGCGGAATTAACAAATTTATAAAATATTCCATAGTCCGACAATAGGTACATAATAATGAACTTGAAGTTTGAGTGTTTATTGGAGACACGGGTGAAGGAAAGTAAAGCAAATAAGATTATCGACTTTGTTTTTAGTGACCAACTATGAGAACAATGCAGCTGGTCTTATATGGGTAGTATGGAGGGATTCAGTTCCTATGACTCTTATTTTTAAGAGTGATCAGATTATCACTGTTTCTGTTTTGCTTGACGATGACATGGAGGAATTCTTTTTCTCCTTTGTCTATGCGCTAACAGTATGGATGAGAGAAAGGTGTTATGGGAGATTTTAACAAAATATTTGATGGTGATGAGCATTCAGGTTTTGCTAATACTCCAACACTTCCACATGGTATGCTTGATTTTCAAAGAGTGGTACAGCATTGTATGCTTACAGACATGGGATACCCGGGTCCTCTTCATACCTGGTTCAATAAAAGAGAGAATGATCTAATCTTCAAGAACGTTCTATTGAAAGAGGAGGCATTACATAGGTTTTCACAGGCATACTCTGTCTTTGAAGCTGGGGTTGTTTCGATCATCAGAGTTGCAGGTTTCAACTAAAATCTGTTAACACAAAACTCAAATGACCCTTAAAGTATGTAGGCGCAATGGGGCTATTTCCTGAATTTATTCGAACATTACATAAGTTTTGGGACTCGATTGATGCTCTATTTCACTCTACCTCAGCAATGTACCTATTCTCTAAGAAACCTTAAGCTCTAAAGCCTGTGATCAGCGAATTATGCCGAGAGAAATTGGGAGATTTAGTCAAACGAACTAAGGAAGCTTTTACTCTGTTGTGTGAGAAACAACAAGAGACACTAAAGAATCCAATCGAGGAAGCAATGAAATAAGAGGGAGAAGCTTATGATCGGTGGACCAGGTTAGCAGAACTGGAGGAGAGTCATTTGAAACAGAGGTCTAAGTTGCACTGGTTAGAGATTGGAGACAAAAATAATAAAACATTTTATAATGCTGTGAGGACCCAACGTGCACAAAATATAATCAAAGAGATCACTTGTTCTGATGGTTCGGTGGTTACTGGACATGAGGAATATGAAACATGAAGCAGAGGGCTTCTTCTTGGAATTCTTGAATTACCAACCCGAGGATTTTGTTGGTGCCTCAGTAGAGGAGCTACGTGAACTGATAGATTTTCGTTTCTCATCTGACGATTGAAATTCTCTTGGTAAGGAGGTTTCGAAAGATGAAACCAAGAAGGTCCTCTTTGCTATGCCATCTGATAAATCTACGAGACCAGAAGAGGTTTCCTGCTAGATTTTTTTTTGAAACTGTGTGGTCTTTTGTTGGAGAGGACTCACAGTTGCCTGTAAAATCAGTGTTCATGTTGGGCTTTCTACCGAAAGGAGTGAACTCTACTATTCTTTCTTTGATACCAAAGAAGATTGAAGCAAAGGGAATGAAAGATTACAGACCTATCTCATGCTACAATGTGTTATATAAAGTGATATCTAAGATTATTTCCAATTGACTCAAGGTTATTCTCCCAAAAAAATTACTGCTAATCAGTGTGCCTTTGTCCAAGGTCGATAACTAATGGAGAACGTCTTATTGGCTACTGAATTTGTCAAAGTTTACCACAAGACCTCAATTACACTTCGTTGTGCAATGAAAATCGACATTTCCAAATCTTTTGATTTGAAGTGGTCATTTGTACTCAACTCTTTAAAAGCTATGCACTACAAAAAAAATATGCCTCTAACTACGAAAAGTTACGACAAAAATCCTATGTCATAAATTTAAAGTATTTTACTAGGACTTTACGACGAAAGTGTATTTGTCGTAAAGTCTTAGTAAAGTTACAACGAATTTGTTTCGTCATAATGAACATGTAAGTTTATAAGGCGTTTACGATGAATAAGACAATTCGTCGTAAAATCCATGTAGTGTTACTAGTAATTTACGACGAAACATATGACCGTTATTTTTGGTGAAAAGTGTTTGTATTGTGCTTTACAAAACTAAATTTGTTGTAAAGTATATGTTAGAGAGTTGTAAAATCCTAGTAAATTGTTTCCTTGTATCCATTGTTATATCTTTCACCTACCATATTCGATAATTTCCTATATATATATCCATTCTCATAAAAAACAAACCACACAAACAAACAAAAAATTAAAAAAAAATGTGAGATGGTAGAAATATTTAAGAGTTACAGAGTTGGATACGCACAAGGGATTCTGACGGTAGAGTGACAAATGCATTTCTCGGGGGGGGGGGGGGGGGGGGGGGGGGGGGTAGAGACATTCATGTACCAGGCGGGCAGTACACCGATCACGCAGGAAAGCACTAAAATGTTTTTTTCCTTGGTACGGTACCCTATTTCTAAATTAGTTGGGATATTAAATTGGGTAGCGAAAAAGTTTGGGTATTAAAAAAACTTAATGAAATTCAGTTGGGGTATTTTTATGGAATTTGCCCTTCCTAAAAAATATGCCTTATGGGTATGAGATCGCTCATTATTGGCAGAAGAAAAGTATATTTTGAGAGCTGCCTTACTGGAAAGAACTTTTTTTTGTGGCACAACTTCGATGTGATGCATATAGAGAAAATTTTTTTTGACAACATCATGAATACAATACTGAGCGTTAAAGGGAAGACAAAAGACATCAAAAAGCAAATGTTGTACTTACGTGATGTTTGCTCAAGAAGTGAGTTGCATATCAAGAGCAATAGAAAATTTCCTAATTCCCATCCTGTGATATAAAACATGGGCGTGGTACATTCCACGTAATACATGTTTCCTTGTAACTTCATCGTAATAGGAGTCCTAGTAATTTCGTCGTAATTCAAAACACATGTCCTGGTAACTTCGTCGTAATTAAAAATACGGCCTAGTAACTTCGTCATAATGTAAAATACAAGCCTGGTAAATTTGTCGTAACATTACGATGACTTTACGAGGAACCCTTTTCTCTATATATACCCGCAGATCATTAACGAGGCAAGCCTCGTGTATTCCTCCCAATCCTCTCTCTCAAGCTTAAGGTATGTGTTTTTTTAAATTTTAGTTTAGGTAGTAAATAGGTAGTTAGTTTAGAGAACATAACTTTATTCAGTGATTAGATTGCAGTAAATTAAAATTAATTAGATATTTTTTAATTTAGATGGATCCTAGGAGACTACCACCCACTTATTCTGAAATGTTTGCCCCCGGTAATGGGGACATCTTCTACGTGTCCATCATCTAGTTCGGATCCAGAGGCAGTAACTCACAGACATCTCAGAGAGTTTATCGGACTCCTCCTCTTTATGCACCTCATATACACTATCCGGTGCCTCCACTTTCTCCTCCATACGAGTCGCCTCCACCGGCTCCACATGGTGCACCTCCTGCCCCCAGCACCCATAGTTCATCTTGATTTGCTTGTTCCTCCATCTGCACCCTACATTACATATACGGTCGATGATCTTCTTACTCAGTCTGGACGAGTAGGTTTGAAGATTCTGAACCCCGATATCCCGGAGGGTACTTTTAGGTAAGTTTTTTAATTTTATTAATTTAAAATTTTACATTATTATTTGTTATACTGGTCTAACAAGTTGATATTATTTTCAGGTTCGGAGTTGATAACTGTGTCGGACAGAGCCTTTATGACACGATCAAAGGGTATTTCACCCTCTCATTGATTGCTAAGACTAGTGCCAAATGGTTCAAATGTTTCACGGTAACGTTTATTCCATTTATATTTAATATTAAATTATATAATTTAACTAATTTTAATTTATTTTATTTTTGCTTGTTTCAGCAAAGGTGACACTAGTCTTAGCAATCAATGAGAGGGTGAAGACGGAATTTTTTGCAAGAGCAAAGGTCCGCATTTGCAACACTGTCTCGGATTGGAAGGACAAGTGGGAGTATTAAGGATATGATATTAATCCACCAAGATCACGAAGGAAGTATGAGATGGTCTCATCGCCTTTTGGAAGCTACGCGGCGTGATCCGTAAAGCAACAATTGCTCCGCTTTTTGTAGGACGAAGGACGTGGATGGTGTCTTGCCCATGCTTAATACAACTGGGCAAAAACCCCACGCTGGGGTCCATCTATAAGTTGTAAGTTTTATTTTTCATATTTAGTTTCATTTTTCTTATCTTATAAATTAATAATTTTACTTTTTATCCTTTTGTAGGCTAAGAAGACCAGAGTCATGCCATTCAAAATCACTCACCAGATGAGCGGGGCATTTGTGGATCCACAGTCAGAGAAGTTCTTTCTCGACGTGGCTGTTTGGGTTGAAGAGCGCGAGACACAGCTAACCCAGGAGTCTACCGATGGCCTACCCTTAAAATTGTCTACACAGAAGGTGGACAAGATCTTCGAAAATGTAAAATTTTAGAATATATTTTTTTAATTATTTTTTATAAAATTAATTAAATTAACACGTTTCTTTTTTTTGTAAGGTGGCTCAAAGAAATAAGGGGCGGACGGTGGGAATAAGATCCGTCAACGAGGTCCCAAAGGAAATTTGTCCTACTCCTCGAGATGGGATGAGGAGAATGATCTGCTACATGATAAAGTGGACGACCAACAGTTTCACTTGCAGTCCCTAGAGGATTGTTTCGACGTTATGGCGGTTGGAAACCCGCTTATGCTGAGACAGTTCGACCAAAGAGGTTAGGGCTCTCGGGGGGGGCACGCGCCTCACTCCGATCATGTGTATAAACTCGACACTCTTCAGGAGGGAACGACGCCTCCAAAAACTACCTCGACGACGTCGGCCTCCCTTAGCTTAGCTTTCGTTTTTTAAATTTAATTTTGTACTACGAATTTAAATATTATTTATAACTTTATATATAGTTTTTTCATATTTTAAATATTTTAATTTTGAATATGTTAAATATATTTTATTCTATAATTTTATTAACATTTTTAATTTTATAATTTAATTATTTAATCCGATGTAAAATCCTCGTAAACTTTACAAGGAATTTACATGGAACTACTTGTAAATTCGTTGTAAAATATTACGATGACTTAATAATGTCTTCCATGTAAATTTATAGTAAATGACATAAGTTTTTAATGACTACTTTACAAGGAAACAGTACGAGGCGTTAACGACGTCACATTACTAGGAGATTACGACGAAACCTTGATCTTGTCTATTACGACGAATCTGTTTCGTCGTAAACTTTACAAGGGAATTATGAAGAAGCATGCATTACGATGGGGTTTTACAATGAAACACATTGCTTTGTTAATCCGTCATAATTCCCATATTACGAAGAATTAACAAGGAATAGTGCCCTCGTAATAGGCACATTTTCTTGTAGTGATGGGGGTTTCATGAGCCTTTTATTCACTGGATTCGTCTGTGCATCTCCTCTCCATCTTTCTCAGTTTAGGTCAATAGGAAATTAGCAGGCTACTTTGGTACTAAGCGAGGTCTACGAAGGAATCTCTCCTCTCTCCCTCTCTCCTTTATTTGTTTGTTCTTTGCATGAATGTTCTCTCTCTAAAAATGGACGCAACGGCAAGAAAAAACGGTTCGGGTTACCAACCAAATGTAGATCACTCTCACACATCTCTGCATTGCGGATGATCATATGGTCTTTGTAGAAGAAACAAGATAATCTATAGAGGGTGTCATATCGGTGTTTGATGAGTCTGCGACTTGGTCTGATTTAAGAATTAGTCTGGAGAAATCAACTCTGTATATAGCTGGTATTCCCGACTATACGAGAGATCTCACACTAACCATTTTTCCCTTTGGAGAGAGCTTCTGTTTCGGTATCTTGAACTTCCCTTGATGACAAAAGGCATGAGTAAGCAGGATTGTCTGCCTTTCGTGGAGAAGGTTAGAGGGCGAGTGAGCTCATAGACCAATCGATTTATCTCCTATCCCTGGTAGACTGCAGTTGATTAAATTTGTGCTTGCAAGCATTGCTAATTTTTTGCTCATCGGCATATAGAGTTCCTAGTCAATGCATGAAAGAGCTGGAATCAATTTTTCTCTGCATTTTCTTTGGTCCGGACCTGAGCTTAATACCAAAAAGCTAAGATTGTATGGAGAGATTTATGCTAACCAAAAAGTGAGGGGAGGCCTCGGGCTAAGATTTTTAAAGGAGGTAAACATAGTCAAATGGTCTGAAGCTTATATGGGGAATGTTTTCTCATCGATCTTTATGGGAAAATGGGATCAACTCTCTCCTTACTTGCAAGAGAATTTTTGGGAAATCAGTGAAAAAACTCAAGCTGGTTCTTGAACTTTTTGGGAAATCAGTGAAAAAACTCAGCTGGCAACTGCATGCGACTTCTTTTTGGTATGAGAGCTGGTCTGAGATAAGTATTCTCTATGATGTTCGAGAATACCAATGTTGATGAAGTACTAAGTAATAATCGAAGACGAACTTGCCATCGTTTCTGGTATTCTGCGAGAAGTGGAGGGACAAATTGATATTTGTAGAAAAAACTGAGGCCACAGATATGGCAACATTCTCTTATATTGGTTTGGTAGCCAGTGCCGTGCTTAGAACAATCGGGGCCTAGGCAAAAATAATTCTTTGT
>CAJHQP010008683.1:0-25760 GCA_905132765.1 Moricandia arvensis | reverse complement strand
CTCTGATAGCGTAAACCTTAGAGATATTAAGTTTTTTTAACCTAGAGATTCTAGATCTATATTTATACAAGATTGATAATGTAATTCCTTGTTAACAAAGGAATATTCAAGATTATCCTAAGTTTATAATAATTATAAACTTAACAGATAATCACATTACTAACCCAATCTTCTCTTGTATGCAGGAATATCCCGAGGCCCATGACGGCCCGTGTTGGCCCGAGAAGACTTAAAGGCCCGAGAGCCACAAGGCTTACAATCTCCACCTTGGCTTCGGGTCATTTCTTGTCTTCTTCGATTCTCCTTTCTCTCTCTCTCTCTCTCTGCGAAAACTTTGACCTCATGTGCCGACAAGCTCGCCGCTTCGTCTCCTCCAATCATCGCTAGTTCTTGATGTCATTTTTTTTCTTTCACCGGAGATCCATCCTCTCAGATCTTTGCTTGCGAACACCTCCCCTTTTCCGATTCAAAACCTCGTTTTGTCTTTACCGCCGATTGTCTCCAACGCTTCAGCTTCACCGCTTCCGCCATCAACGTTTCAGGTTATCCATGTTATCTTTCCGTCTATTTTAAGACTTTTAACCGGAACCCTAATCCTTGACTTCTCTTTCAGCTTACTTCTTCGATGAACCCGATCAGATCCATTTGACTCTCGTGTTCTCCAGGCGACACAACCCACATGCAACCCAACCGATCTTTATAAAAGATCATGCATGTAAACAAAGGTGACTCCTTTTCATCTTTCCTTCCTTGATCTGTATCTATATGTTCCTTTTTTGTCCTTCAATGAAGATTTTAGACTGAGAATCTAAAAGAAGTTCTTCTCCTTTGAACTTTCAGCTTATGGTGTCGACGTCTCTCCACCACCATCCCTCACTTCAGGTAAAATAACTTTGTTGATCTCGCATAACAACAAAATCTTTGACTAGTATGATTTTGTCCTTTCGCAGAATCATGTATAGACATCCCAGTTCTTTTCCACGGTAATCCTCTGATCTCATCTTTTCAGCTTTTCATCCTGTCGAAATATCAGTTTATAATTTTTTTTTATTTTTTATTAAACTGACTTTCCCTTTTGTGGCTTTTTCCGCGAGGTAAACAATTCGACAACATTGTTTCCTGCAGCCACACACGAGCTCTAGTGAGGCAAGACTTTCAGAAGCTCCAAACACGTTTCGAACTTCTTTCCAGGTACACATTTTGTTAGAAAATCTGCAGGATTAACAGATGTATGAATTTTATGAACTGTAACATCCCCTGCTTCAATTACATCTCTCATAAAATGTAGTCTAGTATCAATATGCTTAGTCCTTTCATGAAAACCTCCGTTTTTAGCTAAGTGTATAGCACTCTGTGAATCTGAGAAAACCTTTACATCGTCTTGAATGAATCCCAATTCACTAACAAAACCTTTAAGCCATAATGCTTCCTTAAATGCCTCGGCCAATGCCATGTACTCTGACTCTGTCGTTGATAGTGCAACAATATGTTGGAGGCCTGACCTCCAGCTTATTGTATTGCCTCCGACTTGAAAAACATACCCGGTAACCGATCTCCTTCTATCCAAATCGGTTGCATAATCAGCATCACAAAATCCTCGAACTTTAAACTCTTCTTCTTTAGTAAACATTAAGTCTGATTCTAGAACTCCTTTAAGGTATCTCATAACCAACTTAACTGCTTCCCAGTGTTGTCTTCCTGGTTTACTCATGTAACGACTAACCAATCCCACTGCAAAACATAAGTCTGGTCGAGAGCCCACCATCGCATACATCAAACTACCAACAGCTAATGCATAAGGCACAACATTCATGAAATCCAATTCAATGTCCTCCTCTTCTCGTGTTAGACTCTTTAGTTTAAATTGTGGTCCGATAGGAGTAACAACAGCTTGGCTGTCTATCATATTGAAAGTCTCCAATACCTTTTGTAAGTACTTACCTTGTGATAGTCTTAGAGTCCCATTGGTTCTATCCCTTATGATGTCCATTCCAAGTATTCTAGAGGCAGCCCCTAGATCTTTCATCTCGAATTCCTTCTTTAGGCTATCTTTTATTCTCTGAATTTCCTTAGAGTCTTTAGATGCTATTAACATGTCATCAACATAGATTAAAAGATAGACCATATGAGACAAATTCGATCCTTTCATGTAGACACAAGGATCATAAAGACTTCTTTTGAAACCTTGCTCCTTCATGAAACCATCAAACCTCCTATTCCATTGTCTTGGTGACTGTTTTAATCCATAAAGTGATTTCAACAGGAGACATACTTGTTCTTCTTTTCCTTCCTCAACAAAACCTTCTGACTGTGCCATATAGATTTCTTCGTCCAATGTTCCGTATAGGAAAGCCGTCTTTACATCCAACTGTTCTAAATCCAAATCGAAATTTGCAACCAGTGACAGCATGATTCTAATTGATACGTGCTTTACCACTGGGGCAAATACTTTTGTATAGTCGATTCCTTCCACCTGTGAGAACCCTTTAGCTACTAGCCTTGCCTTATATCTTGGTTTTTCTATTCCTGGAATGCCTTCTTTTAACTTGAAAACCCATTTACAGCCAATGATCTTCTTATTTTCGGGTTTCTCAACCAGTTTCCAAATTTTATTTTTCTCTAATGACTCCATCTCCTTTTCCATACCCGCATTCCATAATTTCCAGCTTTTACTCCTTCTTGCTTCTGAATAAGACTTCGGTTCATCCATATTAATCTCTTCTGCTGCAGCTAAAGCATAAGCTACACAATCCGAATCATCAAACCTTGAAGGCTTCTTTATGTCTCTTCTGATTCTGTCTCTAGCAAGAATATAATTTTCCAAATTTACTTGTTCCTCTTCCACAGTTTCTTCTTCACTTTCTGAACTCGAAGAGTCCGGTTCTGAGTTTTCTGATGATGGAGAAACTCCACCTTGAACCATATCTTCTGTTTCAGTATCGTGAATTGTATTTGAAGGCCCTTGAATCAGCTCTGGATTGAAAGTCACCTTCTTAGTTTTCTTTTTCTTTTCACTGATTCCTTTGATGTCTTTAAACATCTCATCTTCGTTGAAGATCACGTTTCTGCTGATAGTACACCTTGATTCTTCTGGCAACCAGACTCTATAGCCCTTTGTCCCTTTAGGATATCCCATGAAAACTCCTTTCATTGCTCTAGGGCTAATCTTAGCTTGTGTCACGTGAACGTAAAGCCGTGCATCCAAACTTCCTAAGATGATTTAAATCTGTTTTTATTCCAGACCACACCTCTTCTGGTAGTTTAAAGTTGATAGCTGTGCTAGGAGATCTGTTAATTAAATACACTGCTGTAGATGCGGCTTCTGCCCAGAACTTTTGTTCTAATCCAGCTTCTGTTAACATACATCTCACCTTTTCCATAATTGTACGGTTCATGCGTTCTGATACTCCGTTTTGCTGTGGAGTATAGACACATGTTCTGTGTCTTTTGATTCCAGCTTCTTTACACAGAGTGTCAAACTGTGTATTGCAGAACTCCAAACCGTTATCCGTCCTAAAGCACTTCACCTTCTTTCCAGTCTCAGTTTCCACACTTGCTTTCCATTCCTTGAAGTTTTGAAACACTTCATCTTTTGTTGTTAGGAAATATATCCAAACTTTCCTAGAAAAATCATCAATGAATGTAACAAAATAAAGGCAACCTCCAAGACTTTGAACTACTGATGGTGATCCCCATAGATCCGAATGGATGTATTCTAGGACTTCCTTAGACGTATGTTTGCCTTTAGGAAAACTTAGCTTGTGAGCTTTACCTAGAACACAGTTCTCACAAAACTCCAAAGTCTTCACATCCTTCTCGGCTAGGTATCCTCCTTTTACTAAAATATTCATACCTTTTAAACTCATATGTCCGAGCCTAGAGTGCCACCTTTTAGTAAGATCGATAACCGGCCTTGCCACTGCAGCTTCACCATCCAAGACTGTGCCTTGCAAGTAGTATAAACCATCGCAATATTTTCCTGAAATAACCTTTTGATCTCCTTTGTAAAATTTCACGCTAAAGTCTTTTCCTTCGTATCTGCATCCCATTTTTTCTAGTAGACCTAGGAAATCAGATTTCTACCCATCGACGGCATGTAACGAACATTTGTGAGGATTACACTTGAACCGTCATCATTCAAGATTCTGATTTTCCCAATTCCCTTGATTTCACTAACTGTGTTGTTTCCCATCAGAACCTTTCCTCCTTCGATTTCCTCAAGATCAAATAGAACTTCCTTGTTAGGAGTTATATGAAAAGTGCAGCATGAGTCTAGTACCCATTCGTTTTTTGTATCGTGTTGGCTTGTTGTTAATACCAATGGCTGTTTTCCTTCTTCGGCCACATTGACTGAGCTTGATGTCTTAGAGTTTTTCCTTTCTGGACACTGTTTTTTAAAGTGTCCTTCTTTACCACAAACCCAACATTCCCGAGTATACTTAGGTCTAGACTGTGATCTAGGTCTGCTTTTAGACCTTGCTCTCCAAGTTTTATCGCTCTTCTTTTCTTCCCTTCCTCTATTGTTACTTACAAATAATCCCTCCGAGTTGCTTTTAGTTCGGTTTAGTAGTCCCTTCTCCCTAAGTTCGACTTCTTTTGAGTAAGCTGAGCTTGTGACGTCTCGAACTGTTAGTGTCTCCTTTCCGCTGCCATATTTTAATGCATCAACAAGAGACTCATACTGCTTAGGCAGACTGGTCAAGATCTGAATAGCTTGATCCTCATCGTTGATCTTAATATCCAGACTTGCTAAATCGGCTACTAATTTTAGAAACACATCCAGATTTTCCTCGATGGTTTTGTGTTCCTCCATTCTGAGCATGCATATCTCTGTTTCACATAAATTCGATTTGGTAAAGTCTTGGTCTGGTATTCTGCTTCTAGGGCTTTCCACATATGCAGAGCTGTTGGCTCTTGCATAACTTTTCGTAGAATCTGGTCAGATAAGCATAGACTGATTAGATTCTTTGCTCGTAGTTCCTTATCTTGCTCCCTTTGATCTGGTTTACCCTCCTTGCGTTCTTCACCATCGTCTTCTGTAGACTTAGCTTTCTCCTTAAGAACTGATCCTAAACCAACGATCTCAAGCTGACAAAGCATCTTGTATTTCCAAAGACCAAAATCACCTTTTCCATCAAATTTTTCTACTTCAAATTTTCCTGAAGTGGCTTCCATTATATATTAACCTTCAAACTTGTTTCTTTGTTTGCAATAGTTTGTTACACGCTATGTCAAGATTCAAAAAATAAATTCACCAACGTATGAAGACTCCTTCTTCAACCAGATAAGAACTCTTCCTTGTTTGTTTTGAATCTTGCCTTCGAATCTCTGAACCTGGATCTGTAGTTGCTAGCTCTGATACCACTTGTAGAGAGTCGTTCTTGGCTTTAAACCTTGTAACTATACTGAATCCGGAAACAAACGATTTATTGATATGAATCGGTAAGGTTACAAGCTTTGCTCTGATAGCGTAAACTTAGAGATATTAAGTTCAATTAACCTAGAGAGTCTAGATCTATATTTATACAAGATTGATAATGTAATTCCTTGTTAACAAAGGAATATTCAAGATTATCCTAAGTTTATAATAATTATAAACTTAACAGATAATCACATTATTAACCCAATCTTCTCTTGTATGCAGGAATATCCTGAGGCCCATGACGGCCCGTGTTGGCCCGAGAAGACTTAAAGGCCCGAGAGCCACAAGGCTTACACAAAGGCTGATCTTCCTTAAGTGGGCAGCAA
The DNA here is from genome assembly GCA_905132765.1 of Moricandia arvensis. Taxonomy (NCBI): domain Eukaryota; kingdom Viridiplantae; phylum Streptophyta; class Magnoliopsida; order Brassicales; family Brassicaceae; genus Moricandia; species Moricandia arvensis. The sequence goes on along the minus strand of CAJHQP010008683.1, from coordinate 20,012 downwards.
AGAATCTTCATCCATTTTCTGTATACTAGGGTTTCTCTGATCCATAGTCCTAAATATATCAATAGGTTGTGTAAGAACTAAAGGCATCACATCAGCTCGCTGGGGCTCAATCACTATAACGTCTGGATCCACTGTCATATTTTTAATTGTCAGTGTATTTTTATGTATAACAGTCTATAGAAATTAATAACCAGCTAACTATTCACAAAACTTCCATGTGTTGGGAGTCACGGGTTCTGAGTTCCGTAAGTCTTGCAGTTGTGTATCCACCATCACATCATCATCATCATCCAACAAAATTATCTCGTTACTCCTGCTACTACTAGCAACCATATCTGGTCTCTACAATGAGTTCGAGTAACCAAGTTCAAGAGCAACACGGTGTAAAAAAACATATCTTCTTGGCTAAGTAACAACTCAAACACCTTTCAGGACCCTGAATGCGAGAGCCATTGACCAGCATTGCATTGTGTTCCATTGTTACAAAATGTTTAGTTTATAAGAGCAACTCCATCGGGACCCCTTAGCCTAGGTCACTTAGAAAAAAGAGGTCAAAAATAAATCATAAAAGAAAAGAAAATAGAGGAGCGCTCTTTAATTAAGGAGTTCTGGGTTTGGTAAGGACCCCTACGTGGCGCTCTATCAGTGGACCTCGCTGTTAATGTGTCTCTCTCCTCCGTTGGTCTTTCTCGCCGAATCTCATTTGTTTCTCTTCTCCTCGAGAGAGCGATCTCTCCATCTCTCAATCTCTCCATCTTATGCAAAGATTCACTGTTGTTTCTCCATAGATTCACCGCCGATTCTCCATCTTCTCCATCGTTTCTCTCCCATGCGTGACAGTTTGATGAAGATCGGAAGAGAAAAGGAAGTTCTTCAGAGGAATCATCTTCAATGGAAACCAAGGATCCATGAAAGGATCAGAGTCATTCAATAGGCGAGATAAGTTCGAAAATCCCTTTTGCATGCTCTGAATCTTGTCAAAAATAGCTTGTGAATAATTCAAAAAATATACTTGTGATTCTTGTAGATTATCGATTCTCTGTTGAACATAAACGAATCTGTAAAACTAAGTAGTAGATCATCGATTCTCTGTTGAACATAAACGAATCTGTTGCATAGTATCCGAGTTATTGACGGATGATATTAACAAGTGATGATGCTGTAGATGGTTTCCTTGGTTGATTTTACCTACTGATGATGGTTAAGGTTCGTTAGACAGTTGAAAAATGGAGTCTTTGCATTGAAACAGTGTTTGGTTTGGTTTAATTTAACAAGTAATGATGATGAGATTATTGTTTCTATGGTTGATTCTAACTAGTGATGAATGTTAAGCTTCGTTAGATTGTTTCTTTGGTGGACTCATTTGTATTGAAACAGAGTATGATATGGTTCGTTTTAATAAGTGATGATGATGATGATGGTTGTTTTTGCTATCGTATTGATGATGATGATGGTTGTCGAATATAGTTTTTGTAATAATAAGTGATGATGTTGATGATGGTTGTTGCTTATAGTTTTCGTTTAAAATTATCTTTGCAGACAAATGCGTGGAAGAAAGGCAACTGATTCATGGTCATGAAAGCTTATGTCTTCCATCTCAGAGTAGAGAAGAGGTAAAGTTTATCTTCTGTCTAAGTAGAAAATGGTTGGGAATTAATAAATGACCTTTAGTTTTGACATTTAGGTTGCATGGTTGTTTTAGTGTTAGGTATAGATATTGATTGTCTTGCCATTAAAACTTGCTATTAAAGCTTTATAAACTTTAAACTTCTCCAACTAAAAACTTTAAACTAGCCATTAAAGCTTTAAAAACTTTAAACTTCTCCAACTATAAAACTTGAAAGTAGCCATTAAAACTTTTAAAACTTTAAACTTCTCCAACTAGAAAACTTAACTCGCCATTAAAACTTGCCATTAAAACTTTAAAAACTTTAAACTTTAACAACTATAAAGCATGACTATTTCCTTAAGAACTATTTTCCTTCTCCAAAGCTACTTCCTTCTATTTTGTTCTTTCTCGGGTTTGGATTCTGTTATGGATCCCTATATTCAACAATGTAGCTTTTAAAAACTCTTGAAAAGTCAAAACCCAAACACTCAATGGAATGAGTCTGTCTCTCTCGCGCCTTTCTCTCATGCGCCTTATCAGGCTGTCTCTGCGTCTGATCCCTCTGTTTTCTCTTCACAATGGAATGAAGATGGCAACGAAGACGCAGAGACTGTTTCTGACCGTAAAGAGAGGCGCAAGTGATCACCAACAGAAGACGGTGCGCTCATAAGTGCTTGGTTGAACACTTCCAAAGATGCAGTGGTTTCGAATGAGCAGAAAGCAATTGCGTTTTGGAAACGAATTGCGGCTTATTATGCTGTGAGTCCAAAACTGGCTGGTTTGCTAAAGAGAGAGACAACACATTGTAAATCAAGGTGGGGCAAGATTAACGAGTCAGTGTGCAAGTTCGTTGGATCTTATGAAGCTGCAAAGAAACAGAGGTCTAGTGGTCAGAACGAGGATGACATATTGAGGATGGCTCACATGATTTACCAAAATGATTAAAAGGCGAAGTTCACCATGAAGCATGCATGGTTGGAGCTTCGCTATGATCAGAAGTGGTGTGGAGACACTGCAACTACCGATAAAGTTCACTCAAAGTGAAGGAAGCTCGATGAAAACACGACACAGTCAGCATCCTCTGTTGCAGGAAGTCAGGGAGAGGATGAGACTCGGCCAGTGGGTGTTAAAGCAGCAAAGCCAAATACAAAAAAGTCTGGGACCAAAAAAGGCTTGGAAGAAGAAGGCAAGGAGTTGCAGACCATCTGGGAGATTCGGCAGAAGGATATGCTGAGAGAAATAAGCTTAATAAGCAGAAATTACTAGACAACCTTATTGCCAAGACAGAGCCATTGAGTGAACTAGAAATTGCTATGAAAAATAAGCTTCTCACTGAGATGTTGGCTGTTTAGTTTAAGCTTGTGTTAAGTCTACTGTCGAGTCTTTGTTGTTCTGTCCAAGTCTTTGTTGTTCTGTTTGAGTCTTTGTTGTTCTATCGATTCTTTGTTGTTCTGTCTGAGTCTTTGTTGTTATGCTTCTCTCGAGTCTTTGTTGTTCGCTGTGGAGTGTCTGTAATGGTTAATGTTTTGCGTTTAATGCTAATGTTAATGGTTCATGCTCTGCCTTTAGTGTTAATGGTTAATGGTTAATGCTCTGCCTTTAATGTTAATGGTTAATGCTTCTTGGTTTCCAGGAGTATTCAACAAGAAGATCAAGTGGAGCAAGTGGGAGATACTACAAAGAGAAAGGTACATTTGATCTCTTTGTTTTGATGTATTGTGTTGTCTCGTGATGGTCTGATGTAATTATGATCTCTTTGTTTTATTGCAGAAGACAAAGAGAGTCAGTGACAGAAGAAGATAATGGTCTGATGTACTTAGAAGTTGTTGTGTTTTTTTATTGTCTCATGTAACAACTTGTGTGATATGTTTCACGTTTTTGTAAGAATCGTTTGCTAAGTTGTTGTACCAAACCAAAGGGAACTTCTGTTTATAAACAACAACATTGTATTCTTTATAAATATCAACATTGTCATTCCATATCTCCTCTGACCAAAACAAAACAACAACACAAAGAGAATTTTTTATTAAGCATTTCTACACCTCTTTAAGCAATTCCCTAAGCTTTAAGTTTTTAATGGCATCTTCTTCTTCTAATAATTTTGATGAAATGGATAAAAGATTTGATGAAATCTTTGATCAAAAATTCGAGAATCTCCTCGTTCGTCATGGTGAACGTCAACAAGCATCAAGGTCAAAAAAGAAACGAGCCTACATTGAAAGACACCGAGAACAAGGTCACATGCAGTTATGGAACGATTACTTTAGTGAAGATGCAACATATCCTTCTCACATGTTTCGACGCCGGTTTCGAATGAACAAACCCTTGTTCATACGTATCATTGATAGACTTGCCGCTGAAATCCCATACTTTCAATAAAGAAGAGATGCTACTGGAAGGTTCGACACTCTCCGTTACAAAAGGTAATGGCAGCTATTCGTATGATGGCATATGGTTCCCCAGCTGATGCGGTAGACGAATACCTCCGACTTGCTGAGATCACCGCACTTTTATGCTTGGAACATTTTGTTCAAGAAATCATAACTTTATTTGGAGATGAGTATCTAAGAAGACCCACGCCAGAAGATCTTCAATGCCTACTCGATATTGGAGAGATACGCGGATTTCCCGGAATGATAGGAAGCATCGATTGTATGCATTTGGAGTGGAAGAATTGTCCAACCGCATGGAAAGGTCAATATACACGTGGATCGTCAAAGCCAACCATTGTTTTAGAGGCTATAGCTTCACAAGATCGTTGGATATGGCATGCGTTTTTCGGACCTCCAGGTACAATAAACGATATCAATGTTCTTGATCGATCACTAGTTTTTGATGATATATTACAAGGTCGAGCTCCTAAAGTGAATTACACTGTCAACGGAAACGAGTACCATTTGGCTTACTATCTCACATATGGTATTTATCCAAAATGGGCTACTTTATTCCAATCTATTCCACTTCCAGAAGGACCGAAAGCATCCTTATTCGCTCAACAACAAGAAGCTGTACGTAAAGATGTCGAGAGAGCTTTTGGGGTCTTGCAAGCTCGATTTGCCATAGTAAAAAGTCCAGCTCTTTTGTGGGATAAAAAAAATTGGACAGATAATGAGAGCATGTATCATTCTGCATAACATGATAGTAGAAGACGAACAAAATGGGTACACTCAGTTTGATGTCTCACTTTTCGCACAACCAGAATCAAACCGAAGTTCACATGTGGATTTCGATTTTTCATCAGATATGCCTTCAAATCTCGGGAATATGATGAGGATTCGGACTCAACTCCGTGATAAAAAATACATGAACGGTTGCAAGATGATTTGGTTGAGAATATCTGGCAAAAATTTGGAAGCTTCTATCACGATTCCAACTAATTGGTTTTTTCTTGCTTACGATTCATATTTGTATTTTCAATATGTTGTAATATCTTCTCTTTCAAAAATTTTATGTATTTTCATGTTATAAAATCCAATCTTTCTACTTACAAAAAATTAAGGACCCCAATGAAGATCTACCAATGGAGGAGGAAAAACTAAATTAGTTAAACCAAGGTCCTTAACATTTCAAATCACTAAATTTATTATTAATTTATTGTTTAGTACCCATAAGGGGTCCTTATTGATGGACATGGTCTAAGATACTAAAATTTTGCATGTACAAATTTTGCTGATAAAGTTGTAAATCTTACTCCCATAAGCTTCTTATTCACTGTCGTTCTGGCTTCTATCAACAAGAAAGACATTCTCCCCACATCAAAGTTGTCTCTATGAAGTGGTACCCTGCTACACTTCTAGCACCGATTGTTATATACAAGATTAAATCGGTGTGCCAATCTCTAATCGACACATCATTGTAACGTCAGACGTCATTGTCACCGTGATTGGAGGGGATTTCCTCGCTTCAGAAAGGAGAACCCAGTCAAGGAGTTGGTAGCTAAGGACCACAGTGGTTTCCTTATCCAACTCGTACCTCATACGGACATGGCTCATCAAGTCCGCCGTGTCTTGTTCTACTTTAACATTGCTCAAAAACCCCAGTTAGCCACATGATGAGCAAAAAAACAGTCTATATTAGTCTCTTTTCCCCACTCTCCATGCCACAAACGAAACAGCCTTCTCATCTACAAAAAAGCGGAGAAAACAGGTTCGTGATTATACATGCATAGAGAAACACAAACATAGACATAAACAAAGTTATGTTATATGATAACAAATGTAAAATAGCTGAGGAAACAACACAGTAAATGTCAAACTGGTTATTTAATGCTCAACATTCGACAAAGGTATATTCATAAATAACCTAAGATGGATAAAGACCTGTATATATTAGCTTTTTAAGTTACCTTATGTTCTACCAAATCGGAAAGAGATTAGACGGAGAAGAAAGTCTAAGTGGTATAGGAAAATATGTGGTTGTCTTATGAGCCGGATAATACACTACATATAGAAAGCTTAACACGCTAAACTCATTTGGCCCAATTCTTATCCAGCTTATGCATTAAATGATGCCGATTTTGTCAGAAGCGTGGGTGTAATGATTGGTTAATACATGAGCCTTGGTGGTTATTCCTATATTTAGTTTGATGATGAAATCTTTCCAAAATCTAATCAGCTTGACATCATGATAACCTACTCTCCACCCTAATCGTCTATATTGTTAACCGAGCAAGAGGGATAGCAGTGTAATTATGGCCTCCTTGTTTACACTATTCACTTCAATTTTCTATGATTGCAAATATGTAACTTATATGTGTATATTGAGTAACTTAACTCCTTACACATTTTTATGAAGTATTATAGACTAATCAAATTTTAAAGTTGGCAACAATTTTTTTTCAACTATATTATCTATATTTTAAGATTTTTTTTTCATCAACTTAATACAAACTTATTAGTATTCTATAAACCAAATTGGTAGCTCTGCATCCATGTGAAGCACAAAAGAAGGCTGTTTATGTGCACTGTGTGCAAGACCGTCAGCCTTCAAATTATGTGTTCTTGAAAAATAAATGATTTCTGACCTATGGAAACTCTCTTCCAGGTAGATTGTAAATGCTGGCCATTCTTCTGCTTCCAAAACCATTTTCACCAATTGAGAACAATCTGTTGCAAATGTTACATTGAATTGTCTAAGTTTCCGCATGCACTCAATCACCCACAATAACACCATTTCAGAATGAAGGGCTAATTGGGCAGCTCTTGTATTCCTTTCTCCCATAAGATTATCAAATCCTTCCAAAGTACTATACCATCCTTGTCTTGTAAATGCCTCTTTATCTTTCCATGATCCATATGTGAAGCACCACCTCCCAAGTATATGTGGCAATGTCGTCTCTCCTAATGATCTTCTTGTTATTGTATATTGCATGAGTGTTGCCTGCCTTAACCCACAAAACCGATTTCGCCTCCGCCAGTTTAAGAGTGTCTCTTGGATCTATATCCAAATTGCTGAACACTTTATTATTCTTACCTTTCTAGAAATACCACATGATCCATGCATAGTGATGGTCTTTCATTACTGGCAACACTCTCCAAAATAAATGATCCAAGTTTGTGAAAAGAGATTGAGTGAGAAAAGAATCTTGATTCGTTGGAATACGAGAGAGAGAGCCCATACCTGAACCATTGGTGGGCATTTTAAGTCTTCAATTATTATTTTTATGTTTCTTGTAAGTGTTGTATCTTTTGAATTTATTTGGCATATAAACTAAATTGAGAGATATATAAATTGGAAAAATATGACATATTCTTTTGTTATAAGATTTTTTTTTTTTTTGAAAAAATAAATGTACTTATATATACAAACATGTTAAATAGTTTGATTTATAAACATATGTTATAAAACGGTCTATACAGTTAAAAGTCGTCAAATGACAAATAACTTTTATGTTCCAAAAGAAAAGCATTTCCTTTTTGACGACTTAATATCCAACCATGAGCAATTAATACATATACAGTACACCTTGATCACTCATAAATATTTTCTGTTACAGATTAAGAAAACAAAGTGCGAGTTCCTTTTAAGCATGGCAATAAACTTGAAACCCGATAACCCAAAACCCTGGTCCGATAAAAAGGGTATGGGTCGGATTAGGTTCCTCTAAATAAACGATTGGTCCTTATTTTCTTGGGACAATGGGTTTTCAGGTCAGGTCGGTCGGTCAGATAAGTACCCTATATCCGATTGGTTATACATGAAACCCATAAATAATAAACTTTTACCCTAATCCCTTTTGCATTTCATTTTTCGATTCACATCCACCACCGAGATTCTCTACAAAATCCTCTATCAAACCTTTCCAAAGTCCCATCCTTCCCCCCGTAATCTTGTTTCCTTAATCCAGTAATCAAATATTCCCACTGATTCCCATCGTTAATTCGATTTTGAAACCCTACATACTAGTTCATATAAATATCTATGTGGTTCCTCAAAGTTGATAACCAAAACCAGCTCTTTACTCAGAAAATAATTGAGCTAAGGTACTCAATTTTCTCTTAAGTTGTTGATAGAACAACTTCTTTTTTTATTACCCTTAATCAAGCTTTGTTTTTTAATTTCGGTTCCATGTAGCTTCTTTTGATTACCCTTAAATATTCAACACTTTTAGCTTCTCTTGCTTTAAGATTCTATCATCGCTTAATCTTATGTTGACTTTGGTTGAATGTTCTTATCGAAACTTGCGTGAGATGAGTTAAGTTTATGTATGTCTGATTCTTATTGACATGAAACTTGAACTTAACAGTCGATGTGTTTGATTAGTTATATATATATATATATATATATATATGTTCATATCGAGTATGTTGGTTGTTGATATGTTGTGATTTTGCATAGTTTTAGCTTTGTTATTTCATATATTTTTATGCATTAACCTTAAATTTATTTGCATTTAGAGTCTATTACATGTACATTTGCGTCTTGTAGGTATTGGATGAGCTATTTGGAGTTTTGGAGATGATTAGAACACAAAAGGAGCAAAAAGAGACTTGGATCGATCGATCCGTTTTTGATGGAAAACTGGATCGATCGATCCAAGAAAGCCGAGAGCAAAATGGTAAAGTGATCGATCGATCTGAATTCCAGATCGATCGATTTGGACATGGATCGATCGATCCATTTATACCAAAAAATGGATCGATCGATCGGGCCTTTGAATATAACGTGTGCTCGAAGAAATACACACGGATCGATCGATCTGGTTTCGGGCAAAAACAGATCGATCGATCCAGACAGCCTGTGTCACTTTTCATGTGCTGGACGAGTTTGGTGGATCAAGTGGCCTAACTTTCTCTACCTTTTCTGAAGAGCCAAGTTTACATTTGCCTTGTAAAGGGTCAAAAGGTGTGTGCAAATGGGATAAAGTGGAAGAAACATCAATGAGTGTGTTTTATTTTAGATCTAGATCTTAACTTTGTAACATGGGGGGTGGGTTGTTCTTCACCTATAAAAAGAACCCCAAACCCCATGGCAAAACACACCATCTCCTTCTCATTCTTCTTCTGTCTAATAGAGTCTATCACTTTCATTTTAAGTCTTGTTTTTCATTCTATTTTAAGTTCTTGTTTGAAAACAATTGTTCTTAAGTGTTCTTGAAGTTTATGTTATAAAGTCTTGTTTTCTTTAGCTATTCTCTTCATCTACATTCTGATTCTTATTTCATATATTATATCATCTTGATTATGCTTCTATCCATCATGGGATTAAGTGTAAACAAAATGATTAGTGAGTAGTCATCCATAGGATCAATGGGTTAGGTAGATTAATGGGTGGTTAGAAAAGAGTTAAGATGTTCTAATGATAAAGTACTTAAATTTCTATGCTTACTAAGTGTTCTTAATGCTAGATTGATTTTGGCCATTTTAATCTAGATCCTAAGTGTTTGTAGGGCATCGAAAGTGTTTGCATAATGCTTGAAATAACTTAGTAATGCTTTAGTAAACAAAACGAACGGAAGTTGATGTTTAGATTGCTAGGTGGCTAGTAGACTAAATCTTAATGTATGTTTGAGTGAACAAAACGAACGGAAGTTGATGTTTAGTTCATAATTGCATAAGGGTTTCTACCATCGAAAGTGGATTAACCTATATTGAATGAGTTCTAGGCCTATAGAAAGATATGTTTGTTTGAAGTTAGACACCTTGATTTAGAACTACCACCCTGAAATCGATTACCTAAGTACCCATTGGTTCTTCTTTGTTTAATTTGTATTAAAACTTGATCATTTCACATTGTTTCCTGCTACAACAAACCTCATTTGATTGCACTTAGATTAAGCCAAATGATCTGTATTCTTAGTGCTTAGAATCACTAGAGTTTGGATTGACACCTTAAGTACTACAACAACTTAAGGATTAAACTTATCCCACATCAGTTGTCATTAGGTGTCTTTGATGTAGTGATCATGTGTAACATATGTTTTAATTTAGTGTTGGTTGTGATCATGTGTCTTACTGATTCTAAAGCATGTTCTTCTCTTGCAGATGGCATCCTCATTTTCTAAAAACCAACTGACTGAAGAGTCAATGGATGTGAAATTTGAAGATCAAGAGTACCAAAGGAACAATGCTGATGAAAATGGATCACTATCTCAGGCGAGTAAGGTGAAGAAGTTGGTTGTACCACGGTCTGATGTCTAGAAGAATTACAGCAGAAACAAAGAGAGTCGGGACAAATGTATATGTCACCATTGCCAAAAGATCTTCTCATGTGCATCCAAGTCAGGCACTTCTAACCTGAAGAAACATCTGAAAATATGCAAAGAACACCAATCATGGTTAACTAGTCAGAAAAAGAATCAATAACAGCTTGGTAATGAAGGAAGACTGAAGGCATCTAAAGTGTCTAAGAAGGTTTTCAAGGAAGCTTGTAATGAGCTGGTGGTGTTAGCATAATTGCCACTTTGTTTCATTGAAAGTATTGCTTTTAAATACTTCTGCAAAAGGTACAACCTTGCAAAACGTTGCCTTTTTAATTTTATTTTTTGTAATCGTCAACCTTTACTTACTCTTTAATCTCTTTTATTGCAAGGTTAACCTCTTCAAGCCCCATTCAAGAAGAACTTTGACAAGGAACATCGTGGAGATGTTTGTGAAAAAGAAAGCAGCATTGAAGAACTTACTCATCACCAGTAAACAAAGAGTTTCACTTACCACTGATATTTGGGGGTTTGAAGTAGCAAGTAGTTTTTTTTGAGTAACTCGTCAATACAATCCGTAGTTCAACAACTAACATATACTTATACAAAATGTTCATGGTTTTTATGGCTCGTAGGTGCAAGTTATATGGTTATCACTGCACATTACATTGACGATCAGTGGCAGCTAAAGAAGTTAATCATTGGCTTTAAATATGTCATCGATCACAAAGTTCAGAAAATCTCTAATGTCCTTTTAGAGTGTTTAGCTGACTGGGGACTTGAGAGGCTTTTTTGCATCAGAGTAGATAATGCAACTGCCAATACATCTGCTATTAAGAGGTTCCATATGCTCTTTAGCTCAATTTCTCCTGATGCTTTGGTCTTAGATGGAAATTTTTTACACATGAGGTGTGTTGCTCATGTTATAAACTTAATTTCTAAGGAGGGATTGAGTGATTTAGGCGAGAATGTGTTAGCTATCAGGAATGTTGTTCAATATGTGAGGTCTTCTACCAGTAAGATGACTCGTGGTAGCTTGCCTCTGGATATAAATACTAGGTGGAACTCAATTTTTCTTATGTTATCTAGAGCATTACAGTTTAAGGTAGCATTTAATAGGATGGAAGCAGAAGATAGGTTGTACAATGACTATTTTTTTGAAGTAGATAATGGGGCTAAGCGGTGTCGATCACTTGTTGCCTGGGACTGGAACGTTGTTGAGAAGCTTGTTAGGTTTTTGGTCATATTTTACAACAACACTTTGGTTGTCTCTGCCTCATTTAAGTGGCCTCAGAAAGTGCTTTTAGCACAAGTGGCATATTATTAGAACCTTATCGAAGCTGCTTAAGTCACTACATGATAGAGGTTCTTATATGTAGTGAGAAATGGTTGCAAGCTGACATCAAGTTTAATAAAATCATTATCACAAATGAGCAGATCCTAGCTGATGTTGACGAGCTTGAGAAAGATATGAATTCCTTTGCTTTTTTCTGTATATTGCTCATATAACTAACTCATTTGCTTAGTTGTACATTGGTTGTTTAACAGAACTCGTTTCCCTTTCATAATCAAAGTTTTAATGTCACAACCTCGAAGATTGATGTCTGGATTATGAAGGTTGAAGGCTTGATGTTGAAGTTTGAAAGCGTTTTCTTTTTCATTGAATAATTTTGCTTTCTGTTTGGTTCTTACTTGGTTAATGGTGATCTTTGTTTTGTTTTGATTTCAATAATGGTGATATTTGTATTCACTTCTATGTTAATAAAGTTTTTCACGTTGCTTTTACATTTGTGTCTGATTACGAGTCTTAGTCTACTTGTATTTAAGAGTTGCTTGTGTCTTTTGCATACCGTTGAAACTTAAATGTATACTAATGTCTTTGTTCAATTGAATGTGTATAGTCCTACATATGAATGTGTTTGTCTTAGTTTTTGCTAGTATTAAAAAAAAATTGTGTCTGTTTTAGTACACTTTCAATGTTGGATCACATAAAAGGCCACTGGCCTTTTAGTTTTGTCACTACAAGAAAACATCAATATACTGAGGGAAATTCCGAGGGAAAATGAGTTCCTCGGAATATTCCGAGGAAATTCTGAGGAAATTCCGAGGACCCAAAAAATTTTTGGTTCCTCGGAATTTCCTCGGAATATACCGACGAAATTCCAAGGAAGCGTAGATCCGTCAGAAAATTCTGAAGAAATTCTGAGGAACGTGTGTTCCTCGAAAAAACCGACGAAAATCCGAGGATATATTATAGCCGTTAGATAGCCGTTGGGGGATTTGACTAAATTCCGAGGAAATTCCGAGGAACTAGCCGTTGCCGTCGGAATTTCCTCGGACATTCCTCGGAATTGTCGGCAGATTTCATCTATAAATACTAGCACCCATCATCCTCTTCATTCACTCCATATCTTCATCCTCTCACATACTATATTCACACACGAATTTGATTGAAAAAATCATGTCTTCTTCTAACTATTATCGTTCTTGGATCGATCGACCTCATTTGGATCCTAACAAGAGATTGCTTACGGAAGAGTACCAAAGAGGTCTATAAGCGAATTCATGGCGAAAGTTCAACAACTACCGAAAGCAAAAACGGGTATGTTAAGATGTCTTTGCTCAAATCTCCTCAAATCTCCTTTATTTCATTCCAAATCATGTAAGTCCTTAATCCCCATCATCCTTAGTTGTTTTGATTAGGATTTGAACTTAGTTTTAAGGATTTTAGATGTTTTAGATTGTGATTTTGTTAGGGTGATTGGTAAATAGGGGAATTAGTTGGTTTTTGTGTTGATTGTGTTGTTGTTGTTGTTGTTGTTGATTTATAAATTTTAATTTTCGGAAATTATCAATTTTAATTTTCTGAAATTTTAATTTTCGGAAATTATAATTTTTTTTGTGATTTAAAACTATTTTTTAAATTAATAAAGTATTTTCCTATTTATTAAAAGTTTTTTTATATTACTGAAATTGTTTTGTGATTTAAAACTATTTTTTAAATTAATAAAGTATTTTCCTATTTATTAAAATGTTTTTTGTGATTTAAAACCATATTTTTATAAATTAATAAAGTTTGTTCCTATTTATTAAAAGGTTTTTTATATTACTGAATTTTTTTTTGTGATTTAATACTATTTTTTAAATTAATAAATATTTTCCTATTTATTAAAAGGTTTTTTATATTACTGAAACTTTTTTTGTGGTTTAAATTTTTTTTTAAATTAATAAAGTTATTTTTAATATTTTATGAAACCTTTTTGTGATGAAATTCTAAATTATTACAAGTTTTTTTAAAAAAAAAATTGTGATTAAAACCTATTTTTAGATTTTAGTGTCATTAAAACTATTTCTAAATCTTTTTTTTTAATTTATAGGTCTACTGGTGATCAGAGTCGATCTCGACCTCGTCGTCCCATTGCACGAGGTTCTGGTGGTTCGGGAAGCCATTTTCGGGGTTCTCATGACTCGTCGCCGTCCCAGGGTACCTACCGTACAGCTCCCTCTCTTGATCATGCTCCCGATCCTCCGGTCGTTCCGGGAGCGATGAGTGTTGAGGAGTTGGTTCAACAGCCCGGTCGTGACCGTCTTTCCTATCTCACTGAGTATCCTACGGGACCAGGTCAAACATGGTAATAAAGAGTCTTTTTTTTTCTTTAAGTGTTGATCCATTATTAATAATTTGGTCATTTTTGGTAGGTTCAACCGATCCGGGAACGGATCAGCGCATGGAGCAACCAGATGATGTACTCGGACCTCAAGAAGGGATATCCGACTTTCACTCACTTCCCTCCCCACGAACAGGAGATGTGGTTTCGTCAGTTTGCGGTAAGTATTCTACGTTTTTAAGTTATATTTTCATTTTTAATATTAATATTTTACTAATTGTGTTTTTTTCAGCAAGAGTTCACCTGGCATCCCCTTCAGACGTCTTTTATCCGTGCCAACTTCATCCATAAAGTTATGGACAACTATGGAAAACAGATCTATGAGTGGAAGAAGAAGTGGCCCGTCGATAAGGTACCGGTTTATTAATCTATTTTTAAATTTATTAACTTATTTATTTATTAATCTATCTTTAGATTTATTTAACTTTTTTATATTTTTTTATTTTTTAAAAGGTCCCGAAGTCGATGAACGACACGGTCTGGAAGGACTTGTGTGAGCATTGGGAGAAACACGAGACGGAAACAACATCCGCCACCAACTCCACCAACCGCAAGAGCGATCGTGGCGGGAAGGGCATAGCCAACCACAACTTGGGTGCCAGGAGTATTGCCACTCTCGGAGATATAATGGTAAGTTGAATCTCTTCTTTTTTTAATTACTTAAGTATTTTTATGCCTTTATTCTGATTTATAATGTTTTTTTTTAACTTATGTTTTTTTCTTGGCGGAAGAAAATGATGGCGAGCCGGTTGATGAGTTCAAACTGTTGAGGAAGGCGCATACCAACAAGCATACCAGGGAGATTGATGATGGTCTTATGAAGGAGGTGGTCAACATGATCACCACTCTCAAGGACGACGAAGAATTCCGTCTATCCCAGCTTCAAACCCAGATCGACTCCACTTCGACGGCCTCGGTATCCCTGTCTACAGCTCGAATCAACGAAATTGTTGAATCGGTAAGATGTTTTTATTAAAATTCAATTAATTTATTTTTTATTTTATATTTTATAATAATTTCTATTATTAAAATTTGTTTATTTTTTCTTTCAATCGCTTCCAAAGAAGAAGGGACGTTTGGTCGGTTTGTGTCGTCGAGCCAAATCGGTTCCTCCTTCTACATCACAACCGCCTCCTAATCCGATGGTTATGGAGCAGCTGCAGGACAAGGATAACCGCATAACTGCGTTGGAGGCGAAAATGGCGGAACAAGAAAAGGGATGGGAGGAAACGAGAAGGGTTAACGAGCGCATGATGGAGATGATGAGGAGGATGTACCCGAACGAGCAGTTCCCGTAGTTTTTTTTTCAAAAACTCTGAATGTTTTTTTTTTGTACAACTCTAACTATTATCTAATATATTTTCAATTTAAAATTTTATTTTATATTTTCGAATTTTAATTAAAAATAAAATAATTTATAATTTTGCTAAAAAAAATCATATTTTAGGAAATTCCGAGGAAGCCAGTTCGTCGGAATTTTTCGACGAACACGGCCTTCGGAAATTTCCGAGGACCACGTTTCGTCAGAAACTTCCGAGGAACACTAGTCCTCGGAAATTTCCAACGGCCTTGTTCGTCGGAAACTTCCGACGGCCGCTTTCGTCGGAATGTTGTCGTCGGAATTTTCTGAGGATGGTTATCCGTCGAAACTTTCCTAGGAAAGTAGTGTTCCTCGGAAATTTCCGACGAAACCAGTTCCTCGGAAATTTCCGACGGAATATTCGGTCCTCGGAATTTCCTCAGAAATTTCCGAGGAAATTCCGAGGAAATGTGAAATTCCGAAGAGATATTTCCGACGACCATTGTCGTCGGTATGTCCACGGAATTCCTTAATTCCGACGACATACCGACGAATTTTTTCCTCAGAATCGTGATGTTTTCTTGTAGTGTGTGTTTATTGAAATGGTCTTTCGACCACAAGAAGAAAAGCCTTATAGGTTAAATGAAGTGGGAAACGTTTCTCCCACAACGACCAGAAAAGAGGAAGTAGAGCATTATATATATGCCTTTGTGTTACCTTGTTTCAAACGGCTTGGAGAGAGAGGAGGGCCCCCACGCGTGTGCCGCCGCCGCCGTCCGGCCAGCTCGGCTCGGCGTGGGCTCGGGCTTGGGTCTTAGGTCACATAGTTTATTCCTTGTCAGATATGTACCCGATAAAAGAGAATGAGCAAGTCTTGGGAGATAAGTTTTTGTAACTTAAACTTCCCGAGATATTTGCCAAATCTCCACTAACGAGCGCACATTGCAACAATTATGGGAAGTCGCTTTTTCTATCCTCTTTCAATATCAGTCTCTCTTCTTCTTCATTTTCTTAACGTTATCACACAGAAAATTCCAACAAATCTCTCAGCGTAAGTTATAGAGAGTGTTTCGTAAAATTCATAGTTTGTTAGGGCACTTCACGAGTGAAGCGTGATTCGTCGCCATGGTTATATCCTGGTACTCTATATTCATACATTTTCGTCTCACTACGGAGTGAATATTCAGAGATAAGGAAAGTGATCATATCTCGTCTCCTTGTTTTATTATTCTTTAAGAATCATCTATTTCCTTAACTCCGTTTCTAATATATTGTTTATGTCGGTCCGGTTTTCCGGCTCTTACAATCTTAACTCTGAATTGCTTTAGTGCTAAAGCTTTTAATCGGATTGAGAATGATTTATAAAACGGTTTTGGTTATAGTTGGAATGGTTTTTTCGATTTGCTTCTCGCATTTCCGTGAAATGTTTCTTACTTATCTGAAAACGGTTTGCGTTTTTCTCTGTAAGTCTATCGCGAAAAATTTTTTTATATGATTCTTACAAGTTACAAAAACAATTTGTTTCCACAAACGCTTTCTAACGCGAGTTTGTGAAAAAATC
The DNA here is from genome assembly GCA_905132765.1 of Moricandia arvensis. Taxonomy (NCBI): domain Eukaryota; kingdom Viridiplantae; phylum Streptophyta; class Magnoliopsida; order Brassicales; family Brassicaceae; genus Moricandia; species Moricandia arvensis. The sequence goes on along the minus strand of CAJHQP010008683.1, from coordinate 3,236 downwards.
TACAAGTCTACACAGACGGTTTCTATGAACGCTTTTAAGCGAGTTTGCAAAACGTTTTTCAGACTTATATTGATATGATTTGGTGGTATGTAACGCTTTAAGTGATCTACTAAAAACACCAAAAATGACAATCAGTTTAGACTATTATTTATTGAAATAATATGTTATTTTTTTATTGGAGTCTAATCCGCTTTCATGTTTTCTCAACAGAAAAATGACGGATACTAACAATACCCCCGTTGACATCACCATTGATACGCAAACTCCACTCAACGGTTCTCAAACTAGTACACACATGCAACCACTGATGCAACAGCAACAACCGCTGCAACAACAACACATACCCTTCCAGTGGGAAATGTTGCTGATGAAACCACACGCCGTAGCCTGTTCGGTGTTTGTCTCTATCAAAAGGGTCCTATTCAAGGAACCACAAGTGCTCCGGTTGCAGTTCCAACTCCTCCGACTATACCAATCTTGTTCATTCAAAGATTAATACCTGACAATGGCAAAGCCTTCAAAATGTGGCAAAAGAAGATGATGTTCTTCCTGACAACAATGAAGCTGGATAAAAATTCACCAAGGAGGACAAGCCCCTTGTCCCTTACGGGATTGATGATGTGTACACTCTTGCAAGTGTTGACAGTTGGTTGCATTCCGTTTTCATCTGCAAAGGATACATTTTAGGTCTCCTTAGTGACCCATTGTACCAAGTCTACTGTGAGATCCCCACATCAAAAGAGCTATAGAGATCAATGGACAAGAAGTACAGAGGTAGGGATGCTGGCTGCCAGAAGTATGTGGTTGCAAAATTCCATGACTTCAAAATGGTGGATTCAAAACCCATCATGGATCAAGTGGAAGCGTTTCAGCTCATTTGCCATGAAATTTCTGCTGAAGGAATGCCCACCTGTGAAACATTCACAACTCTCAGTTTCATCTGAAAACTTCCTCCAAGCTATGCAGAATTCAAGAACTACCTGAAGCACAAAAAGGAGAAGATGGGACTCGAAGATCTCATTCAGAGGCTTCAGATGAAAGCCATGAACCGAAATTATGACAAGCTGCTCCAAGCTAAATAGCATAGTGTTAACGTGGCTGAAATGAAAGGTAAAGGAAAAGCAATTGTTCGCTCTCCTGCCAAGCCTTCCAAAACAGCTGCAATTTTGAAGGCTTTTGGTCCATACTTCAAGAAGAAAGGCATTAAGATCAATGCGAATGTGGCAAAATTCAAAGGAAAATGTCATTATTGCCACAAAATTGGTCATAAGACTGCTGAGTATCGCAACAAGATCCGAGATGAGAAGGCTCAGGTGAATCTCACTAAAGAAGATCTCGTTGCAATGGTAACTGAAGTCAACATGGTTGAAAGCAGCAACCCTAAGGAATGGTGGTATGACACTAGTGCCACCACCCACATTTGTACTGATAAGGAAATGTTCAACACCTATCAGAAAAGCAAGGCTCATGAGAAGTTGTTCATGGGAAACACTGCAGTCTCCAAGATTGAAGGTCGCAGCAAGGTGGTTCTGAAGATGACATCTGGACGTGAAGTCACTTTGCAGAATGTGAAGCATATACCTGACATGAGGAAGAAACTGGTCTCGGGAACCTTGCTCAACAAGAATGGATTCGCCACAACCCTTGAGGCAGACAAGCTCGTGATTAGGAAGAATGAGGTTTATTTGGGAAAGGGTAGAGGTGTCAAATGGGCGGGTGGGCTGTCCATGGGTTCGCCCAGTCCAATTCATTTTGGGCGGACTATGGACGTGCCCAATTAATAAATGGTCCAACTGGACAACAGACCAATTGGTCCATGGTCCAATTGTGTGAAGACCAAATGGACAATGGGTGTCCATGGACCTCTTAAAAATATACATTTATGATTTTGACAAAAAATATAGTTTTACAAATTTAGAAAAAAACACATTTTCAACGAAAAATTAAAATTTTACGAGATTGATGAAAAATAACATTTTTCAATCTTGGCGGGAAAACTTAATTTCTTGTTTTTGGTGAGAAAACTTAATTTCTCAGTTTTAGCGGGAAAAATATAATTTTTATTTTGGCGGGAAAACATAATTTTTCGGTTTTGACGGAAAAACATGATTTTTTGTTTTTGGCGGAAAAACTTAATTTCTCGGTTTTGACGGGAAAACATGATTTTTTTTGTTTTGACGGAAAAACGTGATTTTTTTTCGTTTTGGCGGAAAAACTTAATTTTCAGTTTTGGTGGGAAAACGTGAATTTTCGGGTTTGGCGGAGAAACTTATTTTCTCGGTTTTGAAGGGAAAACTTATTTTCTCTGTTTTTGCGGAAAACGTGATTTCTTAATTTTGGCGGAAAAACTTCATTTTTCAATTTTGGCAGAAAAACTTCTTTTCACGGTTTTGCCGGGAAAACTTATCTTCTCGGTTTTGACGAAAAAAACAATTTTTTTGTTTTGACTGAAAAATATGATTTCTCGTTTTTGGCAAGAAAATGTGATTTCTCGGCTTTGGCGGAAAACGGAATTTCTCGGCTTTGGCGGGAAAACGGAATTTCTCGGTTTTGGCGAAAAAACATTATATCTCGGTTTTGGCGGGAAACACAATTTCTCGGTTTTGGCGGGAAAACACAATTTCTCGGTTTTGGCGGGAAAACATGATTTCTCGGTTTTGGCGGGAAAACACGATTTCTCGGTTTTGGCGGGAAAACGCGATTTTTCGGTTTTGGCGGGAAAACGCGATTTCTCGGTTTTGGCGGAAAAACGAGATTTCTCGGTTTTGAGGAGAAAACTTGATTTTTCGATTTTGACGAAAAAAAGTGATTTCTGGTTTTTGCGGGAAAACCTAATTTTTCGTTTTGGCGGGAAATAGTGATTTTCGGTTTTGGTGAAAAATATTATTTCTCGGTTTTGGCGAAAAAACATTATTTCTCGGTTTTGGCGGGAAAACATAATTTCTCGGTTTTGGCGGGAAAACACGATTTCTTGGTTTTGATGGAAAAAAAGTGTTTTGGCGGGAAAACATGATTTCCTTATTTTAAAGAAAAAATGTGGTTTTTCAATAATTAAAAATAATTCTAAATACTATTGGGTGTCCATGGACATGCCCAAATGGACATGGTCTCTATTGGTTATGTACACTTGTTTGGACCATTGTCCAATATGGACCGCCCACTACTGCCCAAACGCTAAAATGATTCCAATTGGTTAAGCCCATTTGGGCTCTGGACGGACCATTTGACACCTCTAG
>CAJHQP010008682.1:0-25763 GCA_905132765.1 Moricandia arvensis | reverse complement strand
GGGCCAGGAGAGAGATTAAAAATAGCCTACAGTATAAAATCAATTAGACTTCATACTGTTTAACTATCAACAGATAATGAACAGCTTAGGTAATTTTTTAAATTTGTGTTTTAGATTTGTGTTAGATTAATTTAGACCGACTAATAATTTAAGTCGTCTGACAAATTTTCTGGCTGGATGATTTCCAGACGACTTAAATTATCAGTCGTTATCAAAGACATCCACAATTGGTGGTTACATGATTTGGGTACTAGGAAAGGAGTTGTAGTTATAAAAGTTGATCAATTCCCATTACAAGTCATAAGGTTTATAACATTTTTGAAACAAGGGGCAACAACATAGAGTATCATTACAAGGTGCCGGCTAGAAGTAGATTACAATAGACCATAGTAGACAACATAATCATTTTGGAAGCAGGCGAAGAAGTTGAGGCACAATCCGCGCATCATCCTTGAGGAGGTGTATACTGAATCTCAGTACGCAACTACGACCAAAGGAGTCACATGAATCCATGTTCCTTCCTTTTTGAGCCCGAGATGTACGATGAAAGGAGTGTGGTTTGGGGCGAAGTCTTCCAACATCGGTGAGTCTTCTTCCTTCTTTATTAACTTCAAGTTTGGTCGTGAAGCGTATGATCGTATGCTTCCATTTTCTTTTCGTGTCGGCCTTGCCTTGTTACGTGTTTTTGAGTAGAAGGGTAGTGGTATCCTGTCTACAAGTCACAAAGGGAAGAATAAGCAAAGGAAATAAACAGAGAGAAATAGAGAGCGTGTGTATACAGCCACAGTCGAAACAAGGAAAGCAGAGGCTTCAAGGAAAGTGGAGGTTATGATGATTCGCCATCTGCAAACAAGAAACGAATTGGGAAACATTTTAATTTAAGGCTCGTGTGGGTCGTACAGTGAAAGACTTAGATTAGTCGTCTGGGTTGTCACCTGGAAGATTTCCGCGACTTAATTATAAGTCTACAAGATTGCAGTAGAACATTTGAAAGCTGACAGACAAATGAGGGGAGGAGAGGCAATATCAACTAACTAGAAAGACGACAATCGGTGAAAGCCGCAATCTTTGAAACTAATTTGAAATGAAATATCCACAAATATGCTTGAAATCACAAATCGTAAACGCGTAAATGAGAGGAATAACAACATCCAATAACTAAAACAAAGGAAGGCGTGGGCTGGGTTTAGAAGAAGCAGGCTTATACTACTGTTTAGAGAAGGCGGCGGTGAGAACGGTGGAGAATGAAGTGAGATAGATAGCACGTTGATGACGAATGGTTTGTTCGAATAGTGGAACTCGAAATCGCTTTGATATCGCCTTTGAGAGAGAATGTTAGGGTTTTTGCGAAAATATGACACAGAAAAAAAAATCAACTTATATTTGGGTAAATAATCGGTTGCTTTAAAGTACAGTGGATAAATTTAGGTTTTGGTCCGGTTTAACGATTACAAATAAGTCGTCTGGCGATAATGTACATAGACGATTATATTTAGTTTGTCGTTCACAGACGACTAAATGTTAAGTCGTCCTACGACCTATAAATGAAACCTACAACTAAACATGACTAAATTAACTACTATACCACGCTTATAATTCAAATCTATACTTCAAGACGTTGTACTATACACAGCCAAAATGAACACGCTAGCGTAATTTTTAAATTTTCAAACACGGTTTAATGCTTGTTCGCAAATCTAACCCTGAAGAACATATACAATACTACAACATATGTTGATGAAACATCAAACTAAATAATATCATGACTCACTACTTCACCATCGATGCTCGAAAACAATTGAAACTTATGTATATATCTTAATCTATATCTCTTAAGAGAAAGTATGTTAATTGACATAAGTTCCATTTTTCACTTTTCAAAATATTTTTTTACAAATTTTTAATTATGTTTAAGAATAACTAGCTCAGACGACTTTAAGTTAAGTCGTGCTGGACGACTTAATTTTAAGTCGTCTGAACAGACGAGACGACTTATTTTTAGCGTCGTCTGACAGACGACTTGCGAGGGTTAGAACGTAAAAAATGCCGTTTTTTGTTTGTTCACAAGGGCGGATAGTCTGTAATTCAATAGTGCTTTTAAGGACTTTTGGCCTTGACCTAAGTGCGGTATTCTTTTAGGTTTGACTCCAGCTTTTTGAGTCACATTTGGCAATTCTCTCTTATTATTTTATCATAATTCTAGCTAAATACGTAAGCATATTTAATTAAAAGGAAATATCATTATAATGTATCTTTTCATCTAGATTTCAACATAAATATAGCAAATATTATTTTATATAGTTTTTAGATCATATGATAATAAAAAATATAAAACATTACAAATATAGATCAAATAAGGAAGTGAATATACAGTAACATAGTTTATAATGCTCTTATATTTTAAACATTCATTACGAATTGATATATCTTTAATAATATTTTTATGGTTGGCTCTTATACTTTGTAAACTTAATTAATTGACATATACACAGTGATATATAAATTTAAATAATTTATTTTACTTTTCTATTTGTAAATATTATACAAATAGATTTATAAATAAATATACCAATTATTTCATAGCTATTTGATCCTATATTTGGTATATAGAAAAAATTCTTCATATAACTTTGAATAAATATCATATTATTTAAATATAAACTACTTTAAAATAAATAGGTGCATAAATATAATCAAATATATTTAAATAATCTAATCTATTAAATAAGGTCCTATTTTTATTTACTACTAACAAGTCATAGTAAGATCACTTAAAGAATTAGTTATTATGACATAATTTGATTATTTACTTTAATAATAAAACAACTCTAAATTTAAATTTTACTTTTTAATTATAAAAAAATCTGTTGAGAAAGAATCTAACAAAATCTTACTTAAAAATTTAAATATTTTTTAGAAAATAAAACGTTAATAAATTTTATAATTAGTAATATAATATTATTATAAATCAATGTTAAACTAAGATTTTATTATAAAACAGAAAATAAAAAGTATATACTGTTTTGTATAAATTGTATAAATATATTCTGGATTATATAAAATAGCAATGCTAACATGAATTAAATATGATAAAATTATATTAAATAGCGTAATTTAAAATTTTCTAAATTTAGAAATTTTAATTTAATTAAATTATCACTCATCCATTAAAATGGGTTAAAATTCGTAAACTATAATTTTTTTATACAAAATATATGTATCAACATAGGTTAAACTTATATGTATATATATATATATATATTATATATATCTACAACTTTTTATTTATTTGAAACTCTCAACAATATATTGTTTAAAACTTTTTGTATACATAAATATAATAGTTACTTAAACTCAAAATCGATAATACTGAAAATTTTAAAAATCTAAAATCATAGATAATAAATAATAACTTTTTGAAATGGCAACCACGAAAAAACTATTTATATATGTTGTTAAAATCAAGCAATCTAATATTTTGAAGTCTTAATTTTAAAAAATAAAGCTTAATATCATAACATACAAAAAATATCCTATATCAATAAAATTTACTAAAAATAATATGATAGATACAACTATGTATAAAATTTACTAAAAAAATAAGGCTATATTATTTAAACAAAACAGTTTTTTTACTTATAAATCCCGTAAATACTAAAATGATATATTTTAAAGTATATTTTCTTATACACAAACGTAAAGTAGAAATGATTCTTAATATATTTCTTTTATATAATATAAATAGATAAAATTTTAAATATATTATATGCAAAATGTATAAATTTTTAAAAAATCATATTATGAAAAGGTTCTCTATTTGATTATTTCATATGGTTGTTTTATTGTACCTAACTCGAAAATATATTAGTAAATATTAAAAATTAATAACAAAGCTAAAATGTTTTATATAAATCACTATATATTAATAGTATTGAATAAGAAATATAAACAATAAAATTATAGATTTACACTAAAATATTATATTGTATAAAATATATATATATAATAAATATATAACACTAAAATAAAATTATATATTTTTAATAATATCTTAATATATTTATAAAATATAAAAATATCCGCACGGACGTGCGGGTTAAAATCTAGTTGGTAGTTTTATAATAGAGGGTAGATTTGCTTGAAACAATTTTGAAGATGATTTTGAGTAACGCGCAAAAAATTATATATTTGCAGTGTCCCAAAAATACATATATATAATATATATTATATATATATATATATGCGAGTAAGTTGTCCTAAATAAAGGAGATTATATTAGCCGGAGCATTTTTCCTGTAAGTAGTGGCATATATAAAGATCTCAATGCTTACGGAGAATATATCATGTGACTAACCACAAAACAGACATTTATGTATTTATGTCAGTGATTACAAATTTCAAACCTTGTTTGGCACAGCTTCTATTTACCTAAGAAGCCAATTATAACAAAGAGGTTTAGGATAGATAGCCTAGATTTAGGCATATTATAATTATAATGAACTCCTAGCTAGTAATTATGGATCGCACGTTCCTTTTTCAAAAAAAAAAAATTATGATCGTTACGTTATACCAAAAAAAAAAAATTTTATGATCGACGGCAAACAACATCTGTGTTTTATAAATATAAGGAAGATTTGCTAAAATAATTTTGATAAGTTTCATTTTTATTAGAGTTTTTCATAATTACTAGGCCAGTCTTCGTTATCTGTTTTATTATTGGCTTACTATTTCTATTAACAAAAAAAAAGATATTTATAAAAAGATATTTTTGACATGTAGATGGAAACTGAAAAAACATATACACACCAAAAAACTCGGTCGACTGAATATGAGTCTACTACTCTAGCTATGGTGAAAATATTTTGGAACATTAGATTTATATCGACTACTGCAGTTATTTTCTGTTAGTAGATATTATAAGAATGATATAATTAATTGCTAAAGGATAGACTTCTTTTCAATGTGGTAGACTTATTTACGATATTTACTGGTAAATGGTGATAGACTTACCGGTTTAATCTGTAGAACTAGATTTTGACCCGCGCTTATGAAGCGCGAGATTTTATTACTTATAAAATTATATTGATAAGATAACAAATTTGTTAAAGGTATGTTTATGTATTTTTAAATATATGTAACCTTATTACATATATAATTGTGTTGATCGTTTATGTTTGGAAAATAGAAATTTATAGAGATAGAATTAGGCTCTTTTCCGATATTTGAGATCAATATAGTTTATTAATTTATTTATTTTCAAAGTGCAGATAATTTTTTCGTTAACATAAATAACAACTTTTTGATACGATTAAATATATTTCACTTTAGTGTAACAATGTAGGTTTTATTTATCTGTTAACTAAAACACGAATATAAATTATAGTTTTTATGGCTTTTTAATTCTAAATTAAGCATAGATTTCATAGTACAAATATAAATAATTTACATGATACACATATAATAATTATTTTTAAAAATGTAACGTAATAATATAGTACTGGATTATTATTCTTTAGTATGAGATAGGATATTATATCTTATCTTTCATTTAAATTACTAAAATAATTTCTAGATATATAAAATATCAATACTATATGATTATATTTTAATAACTCTATTATTAAAATTTGTGATATAATTTTGAATAGCATGATTATGGCCCAGATTAATACATGATAAACAAATTGCAAAAACCTCTCAAGATGGACTATCTACAAATTTTATAAAAGCCCAAATAATCTGTATGAGAACCAAGCCCAAATAATCAGTATGAGAACCAAGCCCAAATAATCTGTCTGCGAACGAAGCCCACTCGTAAGACCAAAGTCTTTGGGTACTCTCCAAATAATTTTTTTAATGTTTCCAGACAGATCTGTTTCTGAAAACATAAGCCCTTATGGCGATTGCGGGTCAAAATGGGGGTTTCTTAGATTCGACTCATCGTAATATCCAAGCTATGTATTGCTATCTATTTCTTCATCCTTGATAGATATCTGAAGATATCGTATTGATTAAACTGTTTTGTTATTGTAGGCTGATTATAGATTTATAGTGTAAGGTGGTGTTATTCATTGATGGATTTGAATAGAATATAAACCTAGAACAATCTATTGTTATTCAATAGTCGATTTAATTCTTTTTTATAATTTTAATGTTATTTATTCTTGTATTTATTTATTTATTGAAAAAGTTTAAATTAAGGGTTATTGATTCTTGTATTTAAAATATTTTTATTAAAAAGAGTTAAAATCTAGTGTTATTGATTCTTGTATTTATAATATTATTAATATAAAAATTGAACAAGAATTTTTTTTGTTACTTAGAGTTTCTTTCAGATTTAATAAATATTATTTCTCAAATATAGAGAAACAAAAAGAACCATATATATATAATATTATTTATTAATAATGTAAATCGTAAGAAATGAAGAAAAAAATCACTATATTTAATGTATTCTTTTGGTCACATTTTGAAACTAATTATACTTTCTGGTTATGTAAATTTAATTGCAAAATGAACAAAACGGAATCAAAGGAGACTATGAAGTTTTCAGCAAGAAAATTTTTAAAATGTAAAAGAATTTCGACTTCACATATGTGACAAATTAAACCTTGGATATATATGTTTTCCTGCAAATGTAAATACAATGTTACCAAAAAAAAAGATTTGGTCAACATACAATGTATTGTTTGATACAGAATCATGAAAGTTATGGTAATACTAGAAAACATAAGAATTAAATTAAGATTTTTTAATTGACACGGTTGAGGCATGATTTTACTATTTATTCATCTTATCAAAGTTGATCTCCGTAGAAATTGCAAAACTACAGAAACCTTTGAACTCGTTTTATGAGAAAAATGGCGAAACGGTCAGCTTCCTTTTATCTCCTATCATGTGCCCTTGCCTGGTTCATGAGTTCAGTCTCAGCAGTCACAGATGGTGATAAACAAGTATATTAATATAGATATCTACATATTGATTTTCAGTTACATACTGTGTTATTAATTTCTCCGATTTATATGCATGATAAAAAAAATGTTGATAATCCATGAAGGTGTATGTTGTGTACATGGGTTCACTTCCGTCTCGGCTGGAATACACACCAATGTCGCATCACATGAGTATTCTTCAAGAAGTCACTGGAGAAAGGTGTGATTGTATTAATTATTTATAGTCAAGAAATTGTTATAATCAATTTAAATATTTCTACCAAATGATATATAATATGTATACACTCTAATATTAATATGTACAATACTCTAGTTCAATCGAAGGTCGTTTGGTGAGAAGTTACAAGAGAAGTTTCAATGGGTTCGCGGCCAGACTTACTGAGTCAGAAGTGGAACGAGTAGCCAGTGAGTGATCTTGGATTGAGACACACTTAAGTTGAAACTGTTTTTTTTTTTTATAAAGGTTGGATAACTAAAACCCTAGGGTTTGCGTTGCTAGAAATGGATGGAGTTGTGTCTGTATTCCCGAACAAGATGTACAAAATCCAAAACAACAAGGTCCTTGGGACTTCATGGGGTTAACGGATGGAAAGGATACAAAACGAAACTTGGGGGTAGAGAGTGATACTATTATAGGAGTCATCGACACTGGGGTTTGGCCTGATTCCGACAGCTTTTCTGATAAAGGCTTTGGTCCTCCTCCAAAGAAATGGAAAGGTGTTTGTTCTGGTGGGACAAATTTCACATGCAACAAGTAATTCTCGTACAATAATAATATTATTTTGTTAATATAAGTGTTGTTGAGGCAAGAAAAAAAGTGTGGTCGAGGGGGGTAGACAACTATCAGTTTATAACTTTTGTTTGTAGCAAGTTGATAGGGGCAAGAGACTACACAGACGAAGGTGTAAGGGACATTATCGGACACGGTACACATACAGCAACCATCGCGGCTGGAAACGCTGTTGCGGACATAAGCTTCTTTGGAATCGGCCAACGGAACGGTGAGAGGTGCGGTTCCAGCCGCCAGAATCGCAGTTTTACAAAGTCTGCTTCATGAGAGGTTGTCCGTCAGAAGCTTATACTGTCTGCGTTTTGATGATGCGATCGCCGACGGTGTTGACCTCATCACTATATCTATAGACGGACATATCAAATCCTTCGAACAGGACCCGACTGCAATCGGAGCTTTCCACGCTATGGCCAAGGGAGTCCTTACTGTGAACTCGGCTGATAACAGTGGACCCAGTCCGGGCTACGTCTCGAGCTTAGCACCATGGCTTTTCACCGTTGCAGCAAGCAACACCAACCGTGGGTTTGTCAACAAAGTTGTTCTTGGAAACGGCAAAACACTTATGGTAAATAACCATGTACCATTCACTCTCATTTCTACATATTATTATCTCATTTATATAAGTATATTTTAACTTTGTGCATACGGATTAATAAAACAATTAATTTGACGTATTTTTTACATAAAAACATAATTAATTATACATTTAACCATATTTCAACCAATATAAAAATAAATTGCAGTAAATGATTAATAAATTTTGCATCGAAAGTCGAAAACGACCTTTATTTTGTAACAAAAATATTTCTCAAAGACGACATTTAATATGAAACGGAAGGAGTATTATCTTATCTTTTCTTTATTATTTAAATAACAGGGAAAATCAGTGAATGCTTTCGATCTAAAAGGAGAGAAGTACCCTCTGGTGTACGGGAAATTTAAGGCTTTGCCTGCCTGCGACATGGAAACTGCCAAGTAACTTTCTGCACAAGAAACACCATTTTAGGGTTAACATCCATTAATATATTTAACTACCCTTTTTCAGGAAATGCTGGGCAAGGTGTCTAGATGAATCCCTGGTAAAGGGGAAGATCTTGGTATTGCAATAGTTCTGATGGTATATCAATAGCTCAATCAATGGGAGCTGTCGCATCCATTATTATTAACAATAGAGAGTATGCAGCCATCCACGCTATACCCTTCTCTGCTCTATCACCAGATGACTTTGACTCACTCCATCTCTTACATTAACTCCACAAAGTAACCAAATCTCTTTCTATGTTCATACATTATACTCTCTGTTTTTTTAATAAATGATGTTTTAGAGATTTTTTTTTTGTTTTAAATTAGATAGATGACGTTTTCAAACTCCAATGCAAAATTTATTAACTTTTGATGCTATAAATAATTCTGAAAATTATTTTTTTCATTGATTAAAATATAGTTAATGATTTTTATTTATTTACAAAATAGATAAGTTAAATGTTTTTTTATTTATGCGCACAAGTCTAATACGAGTAATACAGTTATACTGAGGGAGTATAAGTGCATATGCTCCGACTGTCCGACATCTTTACCTGAGTTTTTTTTTCTGTCCTCAGATCTCCAGAAGCGGCTGTTCTGAAAACTGAGACAATCTTTAATCAGACAGCTCAAAAGTTGCTTCCTTCTCTGGCCGCGGACCAAACATCATTGCCCTCTGATATTCTTAAGGTACAATAAACAAACATACGATCTTGCTGCCTGCTATTATTACTCTATTGGCTTTCAGACCCTCGACAATGGTTGCAGCCGGATATAACAGCACCAGGGAGTGGAGATCCTCGCTGGCTATTCACATGTGGCTTCACTTATACCACCGGACAAAGAAGAAATGATCACCAGACGAGTAAGCTACGCTGTACTTGCTGGAACCTCGATCGCTTGTCCTCATGCTGCCGGCGTGGCTGCATACGTCAAGACATTTTATCCTGAATGGTCTCCTTCCATGATTAAATCGGCCATCATGACAACCGGTAAAAAAAATAATGCCTTCTTGTCCCACAAGTAACCTTGCTCTTGTTCTTCGGTCATTTAGTTAATATTTGCAGCTTGGCCCTATGAATGCTACTGGAACTGGCGTGGCATCGACCGAGTTTGCTTATGGAGCTGGACATGTCGACCCAATAGCAGCTCTTAACCCTGGACTCGTATATGAACTGGACAAGCAGACTACATTGCCTTTCTCTGTGGCATGAACTTCAATGTCACTACCCTGAAAATCATCGCAGGCGAAGCCGTCACTTGCACTGGAAACATCTTACAAAGGAACCTTAACTATCCTTCCATGTCAACTTATCTGTCCAAGATCAAATAGCTCTTTCACCGTCAGTTCAACAGAACCGTCACTAACGTTGGTTGCCCCCAACTCTACATACAAATGCAAAGTACTTGGAGGTCACGGTCCTACTCTCAGCGTTAAGGTCTCTCCTAGTGTTCTATCTATGAAGTCTGTGAATGAGAAACAGTCTTTCACCAGTGACTGTTTCAGGCAGCAATCTCGACCCAAAACTGCCTTCCTCCGCAGTTTAATCTGGTTTGATGGCACCCATAACGTGAGAAGCCCCATTGTTGTTTATACTGATGTGCCCTACTAGAGCTATCATAATAATCAATAATACTGTTATGTTTTTTCTAAGAGAATCTCTATCGTCCATATACTCTCCCCAGTAGCTTTACTAATACAGTGGAAACAATATAATTTATAGTTATGATAAAATTCTCCATTTCAATCAAATTAGTTCAAACTATCTATTAATCTATATTATTATTTGTGAAGTGATATTTCGCATTCGAGTTCTCAAGTAAAAAAAGTTAGATGATTAATATCAATATTAACTTCAATGAATTATTATGTTTATTCATTAGTTAATCATAAAATAACTATAATAAAAGGGTATTTGCTAAAAACAACCTAAAATTTCAATTTAAACCTATAAGTGTACCTCAATTTCAATCAAATGCAAAATCAACCTACAAGGGTGATAAAAGTACTATTTAAAACCTTTATGACCAAAAAAAACAGAAGGTATTTTACGTTTTATCTTTTGTTAGTCTACACGTAACAGAAGAAGGTCTACGTATATGTAGACCTCGTACGAAGTCTATTCATTCGGTAGACTTGTTATGTAGTCATATACCATAATTTTATCTAATAATTTAATTTTAAAATGATAAAAATAATTGTTGTAATATTTTTATAACTAATCATTAATATAATGGATAATATGAAGTAAAAAAATAAAATTTATAGTAATTAAACATTTTTAAGGAACATTTAGGGTTTGAGATTTTTTTGTTAAGGGGTTCGTAGCCATATTATAAAGTCTACATATATGTAGACCTTTTTTTCAGTCTACACACAATTTTAGCCTAACCGGATTTAACCAATATAATTTGATGATCCAATATAAACATTACTGTTTGAGATTTGTGGTTAAGGGGTTCGTAGAACATATTATAAAGTACTACATATATGTAGACCTTTTTTTTAGTCTACACACAATTAACCTAACCGAATTTAACCAATATAATTTGATGATCAAATAAAACATTTACGGTTTGAGATTTGTGGTTAGAGGGTTCGTAGACATATTATAAAGATCTACCATATATGTAGACCTTGTTTTAGTCTACACACAATTTAACCTAGTATATAAAATACGATTTCTCAAGCTTTTCAGTGGTAAAAAAAAACTAATCTCGGCGTATCTCTCTCTAGGCGATTTCCGGCGAACTCGATCCACGCAGGTTTCTCATCCGCTTCATCTCTGTCTCCTTCATTCGCTCTGGTAAGTTAAATGTCTCTGTTTTACCTCTCTGTTGATAAAAAGTGACCACCTTTACCTTTTTCTCTTTTCAGATCTGAGCCGGCGACTTCTAAGGAACAGTGCTTCTCGTCTAAATCTCTGCTTCACCGGTCAGTATCATGGCTTCTACTTCATCTCTCTGTCCTAGCGAGTAAGGGACTGTGCTTCATCTTTCCAACGTACGTCTCTCTGTCATCTCTATCTCTCGTTTAACTAATAACCTAACAAGCTCATCCTTTGTTTACTAACCTTTTTAGTTTTTTTTGATTCAGATCTGAGTCGGTCAGTGCTTAGATCCATTTCTCTAACGAGGCATTGCATCCTCTCTAATCCATTTCTCTGCTTCCGGTGAATCTACTTCATTTTGAAGTGTAGTATGAAGTTTCGAATTTGTAGACTGAATTTTGAATTTGTAGACTTCTCATGTAAGCTGATGTTTTGAATTTGTAGTACACTGATGTTTGAATTTATAGGCTTCTCGTGTAGGCTTCATTTTTAAATTGTGACTTCTCGTGTAGAATGCACTTATATAATTCTTTGTTTGTGTCTTCTTGGTGCATGTTACAAAATGGATAAGCCTGATTTCCTATCGAGGTTGTATACTCTAGGGAGGAGCTCAAGAACTGTGAGTAACAGACGGTTGTATCAGGCTTTTGTACCAGACATATGGTTGTAACAAACTTATGTAATTTGCTTGCAGCAGACTTAAGTATTAGTCTTCTTTTACAGAAAACTTTTATAGAAATCTGGTACTCGACTATATATCAAAATATCATCATTTGTATCAGTATATTACTCTTCTTTCAGAGATTTTAATTCATATTCGACCAAAAGTACAATTCCAATACAATCCAGAGATTTACATATTAGTCTTCCTTTATAAGAGACTTAAAAGAAGTCTACTTTTTGTTCAAGAAGACTAACATGTTGGTCTGCACGACAGAAAGTAACATTAGAATTCAAAGTAATAGAAAAATTAAGACCTACGATTTCAACAAAAGTTCATCAAATAAGACAACATCCAAAGAGACAATACAGCTGATAAGTTAAATACATAAGACATAAGACAACATTCAAAGCAATAAGACATCATCCAAAGCAATAATACAATTGATCAATTCAACACATAAGAGATAATACATAAGACAACATCCAAACAGTAAGACAACACTGGTTTAACCTGTACAGTTTGGATGTGACCTGGTTGTTTGCACTGTGACAATTAACGTAGACTTACTAATATGTCTACAATTGTTTTCTAGCAATATAGCAAAATCAAAAGTATTATACTTTCATAATTACAACATTTTTCTATCCAAAATCACTCAAACCCATTAGGATTAACTATTACACACATTCAAACGAAAAAATTGTGAAAAAATTTAATGCATAGTACACAAATTAACTTTTAATGTAAATTTTAAAATAAACTCCATGTTCAGTCTACAACGTGGTAGACTTTCTTTTCAGTTTACATCCGTAGACGGTCAGATAGGTCTACTCTTTGGGTTAGTTTTTGCAATTGACCATTTTACGGGTTACTTTTTATAGTTGAAAAAAAGTTGTGATTTTATATAAGCAGACTTCGTTTTCAGTCTACAACTTCAAAAAGGTTAGTTTTCGCTATTGACCAGAATTTTCCAGGATTTGACTTTCAGAGGTAGACTAAATATACAGTCTACATGTTTTAGTTTTTTTGAATGAGGTTAGTTTTGCAATTGACTATGTTTGACTTTTTAGGGGGTAGATTGAAATGAACGTCTACAGATTTGCAGACTTCGCAAGAAGTCTACTCTCAAATCCGACGAGTCAGTTTTGCATTTGACCAAAAAAAAAAAAAGACTTCACAGGTAGTCTACATTTTTTTTCTGGAAGAGAAGACTGCATCTGAAGTCTACATATTAAAAAAAATTAATTAATTTTAAAAAGTTTAGTCAAACACAAAACTAACCTTTTCAACGCAGTCAAAATTTTGGTCAAATACAAAACTGACCTTAAGTAAACTTCTTCGGCAGTCTACGCTTCGTAGACTTATGTTGAAGTCTGCTTATGAAAAGTCAAAAGTTCATTCAAATGCAAAACTAACCTCTTTTGCGTAGTCGTCTTTGTAGGTCTACGTACTTTTTTGTTTTTGTTGTCAAAGGTTAAGATGTAGACTGTCGGGGAAAGCTACGTTACAAAAAAAAATCCGTTTAGTCAATTGCAAAACTGACCTGTGCGTTGACAAATAGACTGCATTGTATGTCTACATAAGGGCGTAGATATATAAAACAGTCTACTATCGCGACACAGATCTGAGAAACGACTTAAACCATGAAAATAGTTACATTTTTGCAGTGTGAAGCTCGTTTCCAGCCTTTTCAACCGTCCAAACTCCAATAATGACCAAAATGAAACATTTTTGATGATTCACAAGTGAAAAAACATAAAATTATGAAGTTTATGATTATGAAAATGAAGGTTAAGAGAGATTTTTAGATGGAAATGTAGAGAAAATGAGAGGAAATGAAGATTTGATTGTTTAGAATGAGAAAAAAGTGGTTGAAAATTCAATTCTAAAGCTTAAGAGATCAAAAATGGTGGTTCATGGTGGTTGAAAATATTGATGATGATGGCATAGTTGTAATTAAGAAGAAATGTTTAGGGTGTATTTGGTTTTTGTATTTTTCGAAATTAATAAATAAATAAATAATAATAGTAAATTTGTAAATAATTTAAAAACTTATGGGTATTATAGAAAATTCAATGATAAATAGTAACTAAAAAAAAGAGGTTGGTTTTTGGGTTTGACTTGAATTTTTAGGTTATTTTTGAAAAATCCCCTAATAAAAATTAGCAAAAAGGTGAAAATGTGTTTAAAGAAAAAATATAATTGATATATATCATTTTGTATGTGATTTTTTTTTAAATATGACAATAAGAATAAGTGAAAGAAGGAAAATATCAAATAGAACATATTAATAGTGTAGATATATATTTAGTTTAATTTGTTAAGTTAATAAAAAAAAGGCAAAATACTTTAAGATAGTCGTAAATTTTTTTTGTCACAAAAATAGTTTTCAATAAGAAAAATGACCAAACATACTTATTAAAGGGTGCAAATATACATTTATGCCCATTGAGTTAACTAATCATGACTTAGAGTTTAGATTTATGGTGTGATGTTTTGAAGGTAAGGATTAACATTAAAAAAATTAAAAAACTAAATTTTTAAAATAAAAAAATCTATTTGAATCATTTTTTAATGTTATTTTGTGATAAAAACTTAAAATTTAATATTTAAGAGATTTGCTTATAAAAATTGGTCCACTAGTAAATTTTTAATGACTCAACAATTTTCGTAGAGTAGAATATGGATTTGTTCTATCGGGCCAGCATCTCTGCATGGTAAAGATTCAGTCCTCTTCAGAGTCTTAATAACTTGAGCTGAGAGATACTCCTACGAGCAATCAAATTGAAATCAGTCCACAGATGAAACGTCTTAAAAGATGTCTCGAACCAGAAACGTTCATGACATTAGTAAACCAAAACAAAACCTTCATTTTTACGTTCAATCATTTTACGCATGCAGCAAAGAAGCATTCTCATTAAAAGGTCGAACTCAAAGACATATTTAATCTGTGAATTGATTAAGCGCGACCTACAAAAGAATTTGATTAGCTGTCGTCCTGAATGTACTATGGCTAAAATTAGTAAACTCTAAGAACAGACGTGACCACGGATCACCAAACAAATAGTACTAAATGATTAATTACACTTAAAGTTGAAAATAGTTTAGTCAAAAAAAAAGTTGAAAATAGTTATTAATATCGTCAATTGCTTATAATAGTAAAACCCAAAAGTTTTTTTTCTTTGTTACGATAACAGGTAGTCAATTGGGGTAGCTATCTCTAAATAACTTTTGTATTGGGAGTCTAATTAAATTTATTAAAGTTTTTGTTACACGATCTTTAAATATCTGTAATTAAAAGACTCACAATCGGCAAACGTAACAAAATATAACCTAATAATAAAAAACTACTGCTGACGTTCAAACAAACAAAAAAAAAACTATTAAAACTTTTATTTGCACGATAAGAAAAAGAAGACTATTATTAATTAGTGTCTTGATTGCATTAGTTTGAGGGATAAAATGAGAAAACAACAAGAAACAGATCCACACCTAAAAAATACTAAATGATAGTATAGTTTGGTTGAATTAAAGTCTCGGTTCAAAACAGGGCTCAACAAAAATATTTTAAGAATTATATGATGTATAACTTATATTTTTAGAGCATTTTCAATGAGAAAATTCTCAAATATATATATATATATATATATATATTAATATTTAATTATATATTTTTAAATTTTAAGTAAAATTTAATTTAAAATATTTTTGCAGAGAATTGTTTGATGTGTGAGACCAAGACGGAGTATCTCTTTTACAGAGTGATTGCTGTTAATGCCTCTTATGATAGCGTTTGATCATATATTCGTTTTTAGTTATTTAAAAGGAAATCGTTATAACTTAGTTGTTTCACCGCTCGTCCAACACAGAACAAATAACACATATATCACCACGTCGTTAAATCAGCTTTTATTCATAGTTCATCAATAGATAGTTGTTTTTTTCTAGACATTACTCTCATAAAAGTAAAATCTTCACGGATTATTGTCGAGGCAGTAGCACTGAAGTTCTGGACAGCAGACAGTTTGAAGGTCTCGATGACGACACACGAACTCGCAGTCTTCCTCAGTACAAGGCCCCGGTGGAAAATAGACTTTGGCTCCCGAAGATTTCCCTGGACTTACAACAACACCTGTTTTGACAGCAATATTCAAAACAAATATTATTTATTCGTACAAAAAAGAAAAAGAAAAATGTCAAAAGCTATCTATTGTTAGATTTTACCGACCAACGAACAAGAAACGAGCATGAAAGAGATGAGGAAGGCGGACACCAAACGCAGAGGCAGAAAGAATTTCATTTTTTTTGTGAGAGAAAGCTAATGCGAGAGTGAATGAACTTTAATTTTTTTTCTCATTCTTCAGTGTTACTACACACATGAATATTTATAGCCACGGTTGGGCTCTACCATATGAACTAGGGTACTTAGAGTTTTACTTAGCTTATTGTTTCTAACTTTAACAGCGTGAACTTTTTTTTACCTTACTTCTTTTTTTTTCTCTGTACAAACTAAATAAGCTAGAGCTATATGGTTATTTTCTTACTTTCTAAGAAAATACCAGACTTTGAAAGTCTTTAGTCAACAAAATAAAATAAATTACCAGACTTTATAGAATTTAATGGATAATTTATTGTTTTAATTCTCATTTAAGTTTTTTTATTATTCCACTTTTGTTCCACATTCTTTCATTTGTTTTTGCCTAATATGTTGGACACATTTTGATTCCCACCGTCCGTTGTTCTTTTAGTCTGTATATATAAAAAAAAAAAACAGAAACCCAAAATAATATAGATGCAACTTGGAAGTATTGTCCTAAATATAATAGATTTATATTAGCCAAGTTTTTTTTCTGTATAGCACATACATAGGAATCTCAATCTTACTGAGCATATCGAATTAGATATATCATGTGACTAACACAAAACACACATTATGTATTTATGTAAGTGATTACAAAATTTCAGAACCTATGCTTTGCGCATCTTCTATCTACCGTAATGAGAAAGCAAATTATAGCATGAGTTTAGACTACATAGCTAGGGTTATCTAAAATCTTTAGCTAGTAAATTACGATCGATGACCAAAACATTTATTAATTTCATGTAATAATCGCACATTGGTAGTTTTATAATAGAGGGTTTGCTAAAACAATTTTAAAAGATTATTAATAAAGTAGAATTATATTAGCGGTGCATTTTCTGTAAGTAGTACATATATAAGAAATTAAGAACCTCAATCTTACGGAGAATATTGAATAAATATATCATGTGACTAACACAAAACAGACAGTATTTATGTCAGTGATTACAAAATTTCAAAACCTTTGTTTTGCACAGCTTCTATCTACCGTAGAAAGCCAATTATAACAAGAGTTTAGATACATAGCTAAATTTAGGGTATATATATAATGAACTCTAGCTAGTAAATTATGATCGACGACAACAACATCTGTAGTTTTATAATATAAGGAAGATTTGCTAAAACAATTTTGAAAAGTTCATTTTTTAGAGTTTTTCATAATTACTAAGCCAATCTTCATTATCTGTTTTATTATTGGCTTATTATTTTCTATTGACAAAAATATATTGTCTTTTTGACATGTAGATGGAAACTAAAAAAACATATACACACCAAAAAACTCTATCGACTGAATATGAGTCTACTACTCTAGCTATGGTGAAAATATTTTGGAACATTAGATTTATATCGACTAGTACAGTTATTTTCTGTTAGTAGATATTATAGGAATTATATAATTAATTGTAAAACGATGACTTCTTTCCGAAGTGCTAGACTTATTTACGAGATTTACTGGTAAATGGTGATAGACTTAATGGTTTAATTGTAAAATTATCGCTGATTAATAGATTTTACTGTAAGACAGTATATTTATTTTGTTGTGGTTAATTTACTGTTAATAATGGCTGAGTTATCACCCGTGACTTGCATATGTAATGATGGTGGATTTATTATGTTGAATGGTAGATTAAAGTTACATGCAAGACGTAGACGATAAATTTATGATCGGTTAGTAAATGATAGTATTCCCTATATTTTAGTGATCGAAAATTATCATAATTTTTTTTTTTTTTTGGCATTAGAGTTATTCAATCTTTTAAACACTTGATTCTTTTCCACCTTTTTCTTAATTGCAGATTTTCTTTAAGAAAATTATAGAACACATCATTTTTTTCAGAAAATAATTCCAACCTTTTCTTAAGTAACTAATCATCTATGAAAACAAACAGAATATTAGCATTCTCCACAAGCTTATGGATGTTGTAGGAGAACCCATAGATCAGAGTGTATATTGTCTAAAATCTCTTTAGAAGTATATTGTGATTTTAACAAAATTTATTCTATTAAAACATGATCATGACATATTAATAAATGATTGGTTCAACTATTTATTATTCATGTATTACTATTTTATATAAATAACATTAATTTTTATATTATTAATAAATAATTAAACACAAATATAATTAAAAATATATAAAAATTATTTATTCAAAAAAGTTCAAACAAAATATATATCCGCATTTGAAAATGTGGGTCACAAACTAGTAATCAAATAAAAATCTAGTAAATATTTATAAAATTTAATCGATATATATTCCTTAAAATTAAATCGACATATATTCCTTAAACCATCCTTAGGAGTTTCGAACCGGTAACCTTCAGCTGTGAGCCACCGCTCTTGACGGAACTCGAGACAATCTTGGCCCCAAATCATTTTCATTCGTCCGATCGAGTTTATTGAGTACGTCACCGTCGAGCCTCTTGGCACGAGAGTACGGTTTGTCGTCTAGACGACATACTTGAAATCCTGATAATTTGGAACGAATTATACGTTAAAGAGTTACATAGATTTGTTCTTACGAAGCATGAGTGACAGGAAAACTAAAAATGATTGTTTTGATAATGCTTTTTTTTTTTTTGAGAACTGGCTTATTATGCGTTAATTTTGCCAGCTTCTTTTAATTAGTCAACTCGCTATGGAGATTTATTATAGGATTTCTAAGAAATCTAATATATATATAACTATAAATAAATAATTATTAGAAATTAAGAATGATAATTCTTTTCAAATAGTCATTTTAAAGTTTTTGTCATCAAAATATTTACATTCGTTATTAAAAATTATTTTGACTATTTTTCTCTTTAAAATTATTTTTATGACCAAAAACTTTTTAATGATTATCTTAAGAAAATGTCAATGTTAATTTAACGTCTTTTATGCATAATAATATGCTGATATGCTGTATGCGTCATGTATGATATTTCAAGGATGTTAGCTATTCCAAAATTTCATACACATTATTTTCTTTCACCTTTTTGAAACGACAAGGATTGTCATACACATTTAAGTATATTGCTAATCCTAAAAATAAATTTGTTGGAAGATAAATTTCCAATACTTTTTGCAGTCAATATTTCAGATCACCCCATCGAACAAAAAAAAAATCAGTTTCCTTCATTCAATATTTTAACACAATTTATATTAAAAAGTTTCTACAAGCATAAAATATGTGGAAATTAAAGTTATTTTTATGATAAGATAATTGTTTTTTTTTTGTGTCAAAATGATAAAAATTGTGCCGACAATAGTATGCAAATACCACGTGTGCCTCCAGCATTTCTACTTTTTAGTTGAATGAATTCATCATACCAAATACCATGATAGTAATCAACATGACAACATCTCATCATATCAACACATACATGCCATGCAGTAAGTGGAAAAAGAAGGATAAGACACTGTGGAGAGCACATGTCAAAAAGATCCAACGGCTCAGATTCACCGACAATCCAATCCCTTCGTTCGTAAACATATAAGCCACACGAAAATTAAACACAGAACATAAAGAAGCAGAAGAGAAGACAACAAGAATGGCTTCCTCGATACTAATGTCCTTTGCTCCGGCCACCGTGAGATGCTTCGCCACGGGGGCTAAGGGAACCACCAACACCACCACCAGAAAGAAGAGAGAGTATCATCGACTCGTTCTGGCGCAGTTTGACGAAGCAAGATCAGTTTTACGAGACCGATCCTCTCCTCCAGAAGGTGGAACGAACCACGGTTGTAACGGTGGCCGTAAAACTGTTCAGCGGAAAAGAACTCGGTGGCAATTCCCCAGAAGAAGAATGGTGGTGGCTTCGGTGATCTATTTGCCAAGAAATGAGAAAAAAATAGTAAAGATGTGTGTAATCTAATCAGTGTACTTCCCATTTCAAAGTCTTATTGTTCAATCTTCTACATTGACGTCATCATATAAAAGCTTCCAAGCGTTCTTTTTAAATTATTTTGCTTAATCTTACAACATTTATCATTTTATCGTGTAAGGAAAAAAAAGATTATAAAATAATTAACCCAAAACCTTAAACTCACAACTCAGAACAAAAAAAGTAATTAGAATGAATTAAGTCATCTCTTTCATGATTCAGCCTTTTGGACAGATGGATTTCATCTTTTGTAAATGAAGTTTGTATACATATGAGAATGGCTTCTATATATACATGTGAGTCAATAATACAATTGCCAAAAATAAAGTAGCAAATATTACAAACACATGGTTGTTTGCCAGCAAGGCAAAGCTTTTCTATACATAGTGAGAGTCCTTAAAACTAAGCCATCAAAGGGCCATTTTCTGAGGAGATGGTGCCGTCATTTGTAGATAGATTTTTCGAGCTTTTGACCCATCAAAGTTTTATCTTTTAACGTAGCAGTCATTGATGCTTTACACAGGCTTGACCCTGGGAGAGACAAGAGGCTAGTAGATGTCAACTGGAGCTAGCTTGTGCTGGAAGCAAAGCAGCTTGTTTTCCTTCGATGAACAAAGCTAGTTCCTCTGGTGGCAACTACTCTATTCAGCCATTTCTGCAAGTTCTTCACCTTCTACTTTCTCTTCATCTGAAACCATTTTCATGTTTTCCAATGAATTAGGTAAAACAGATGTCAAGTTACTTCTGCAAGAAGACAATCAGAGGACGATCTCTATCGAAAACCGATAATAAATGTAATGCAATACCCATGCCCGACTCTGGCGATAAATAATGCTCCAGCATATACTGAGGTAGTGTACTTGTGCGATCGAGCACTCACAATGTAATAAATTCCCTATAACCACTCGCGTCCTCTGTGATTTTTTGCTCTTTTGATGTTAAAGGAATGACCCAAGTATTAAGCGGTGATACACAATTTTTATAAAAACGACAAACAGGAACATATTGTGTTTACAGTTCATAGAGTTTGTAGCATCACAAGAACCCTTACATAAAAATACATTGGATTTAGCACAAGAATTAACGATACTTCGAAACAGCCACATCGAGACAGATAATAACAACCGCAAATATTTACCTCTACTTGTTACAAACTAATGTTATCATTACTTATATGCCCCTGTTTTAATTACATTGACACATATAATTAAAGGTGTGAGTTGTTCAATTTATCCCCATAAGGTTGTGCTTTATTTCTAGACCCGCACTATTGCAGACATGTGAGTAATACCTGATTCTCTTCCCAACAAGTGTACCGCCCACCATGGAGTCATCCATTCACCACCATTGCAGCATAAGTGTATGATCACAGAACACAAGGACGTCCGATGTTTACTAGAGTTGAGACCAGTTATATCGGGCTACTGAACCTTTTGCTAGTTGCCATGTCGCGATCTCGCAATACAATCTCCTGGATATAAAATCATCTAAGGCTACCCAATGTTGAGAAATAGCGTAACTCCCGAGCTAATACTAACTTCTTCTTGCCTGCATGAACATCCGTAACAAAGTAGTTGTTAGTCTGACACAAATAGCGCCGTGCCAAATGCAAGTTTTCTATTTATATGACAGCATAAGTACTTGTCATCATTACGAATTGGAGTACAAGGAATATATTGTAAAAAGCCAAACACCCCTTCAAGAGTACAATCCGTGAACCCAATTATGCGCTAATCTCTTCTTATAAAGCACAAACACTCCTAATAAATCCACACGAAACTATGCCTCAAAAAGGTGAGAAGCCTCACACTTTATCAATAAGCTGCACGAATCTTGTAATTACGTACTAATACCTAACAACAACTGTGAGAACTATCCCATTGAAGATGATTTTTTGACAAAGATGGCGGTTGTACCAACAACATGGTCTGTCACTCGCCCAAGCACTTCATGCCTGCACGCACGAGTGCCTATCTCACCCTTGCCTTTAAATATAGCTTCTTAAGGTTTCTATTCTCTACTTTCCCGGCAACAAGAGATTGCAACATTTATAGGAAAATACCCTGACCCAGAGATGCGTCTTAGATACTACTGGATCAACCAATATGGAAAATACCGTCTCTATTGCATTCGAAACTCTCCGAAGCTCTTGAGAAAGTAAGTCATTTTTCACTCAACCGTCGGTCTTGCTACCACTCAACCTTCAACAAGCACCGCTAACAGACAATCCTCATCACCTTAAGATCTTAGGTAATATGCAAAGGATCTAGCCCTGTATATATTTGAAATCCACATACCATAAAAAATGTACAAAGCGAGAAAACTTATACATATGAAAACTCTCACTCGTAAATCAAAGGATAAATATATGAGCATCAATATTTTTTCTCCTAGTGAAGAACCAGTCAATTCATCGACATTGTGTGCCATCCGTCATTACCATAAGTGGATTGGACTATTCATTATCTTCCCTATTGCCCTGAAGAAGTTGTGTAATAAAAGCTCTTTCTTTGTAAAAATAGCATTAGCACTTCAAAATCATTATTTCCTCTCCTAATCAGTTAGGTTTCAGTTTAATCACACCATGAGAAAAAAATAGTTGTCAATGAGATACGCTTTATATTAACATATAATGTCGAGAGCTACATCTAAGAACGTGAGCGTACACTAAATTATCTAAATATAAGACAGAGCCAGATCATTCTACTAACTCTGCTATAACAACATCGGATCAATATCGTCCTAGACCTGAACGAACAGAAGGCAGGCGTTCTCAATACCATCACGACTCAATGGAATTATCCGCTCTTACAACAAAAAGTACAATGACTGAACCAGAAGCTAAGCATTCGATCAAACAACATCCGATCTCTATAACAAACAAATGTATCCAAGACAACATTATAACGAAATACGGTAAATTCATGACAAAGACTCCATGGAAATCAAACATTAATTAAGTAGGAAAATAAAACACGCAATTAACAACTTTACATTGTATGCACCACTTTATGAAAATCAAGTTGAATCTCACAATCCTTCATACGTTGCAGAACAAACATAAGTGAGCCAACTTTACATGGAACTATAACATTCATCTCCAGCGGCTTTGTGCGACCAGCCACATAATTCTGTCCAAAGCCAGAAAATAATAATAGATACTCATGTATCCATTCTGCTCCAGAACATAGAAAGTACAGGAGGAAGTAAATCCTATACTAATTTAACCTTACTAGTATTTCTATAATTTCTCGAGTCAATAATTTATACAACATGACGAGAATCTTCTTACCTGTCTTGGTCCTCAAGTTTGCAAGAGATCTCCCGTAAACACCGAGAGAAACGACATCCTCATCGCATAAGCCAGCTACATACAAAACTAACACTATGCAAGAGAGCAACTAATCAAAGGGGAGACTTCACGTATTTCACACCATTCATATATCAGCCGTCATACTTGACAAGAAGGGTCTTTTGCCACTTGATATCCCGTAGAAAACACGACCACTATCTCATATAAGGGAAGCCAATCTGACTATATACATTCCGCTTATAAACAGTGCACGCTCAACCAGTAGAGCATGTTGCTACATAACTACTAACCATAAGAAAATTAATTGACTACACCAAAATAGGTATCAGCTCACGAGGGCGCGACTGAGCACCTAGAACAACGAATCTAACACACTAACCGTTTTATCATGGACCGTCTGAGGAAAATCTGCAAACAATCAAAACACAGACGAGATAAATATCATACACCTCACAAGTATCATGCGACAACAAATGACCATTTACACTGAAATATTATGGATCGTAATATAGCCATATCTTGCACCGAACATAGCACGAAGCACGTTCCTATCCGTCCACAGACTGGTAGCGCGACCACTCCATCCACAATACTCCTTTCCCAGCCTCCTCTCCAACTTGAAATTCCTTCACTTTTTCAACACACCACGACTCCAGAATCCCAAAAAGTATGACCTTGGTTAAATGCACTATATCACCCATCGACGTCACCACTTTCCTCCTTGATCTCGGCTCAGACATGTGTCACCCAGACCGTCGTCCTATAGCCTACCGGTATTACTCTGAGCTGTATACCCGTCTCATACCATAAACTCAAATTGTTAAATCGTAACTTCAACACAGTCAACTAAACAACAACCACACACAATACACAGTTATTTCGATAAAATGTGAGTCAACCACACTGATGCGAAATACCTACATCATGGGAATCCGTAGTGTGAGATATCCGACACATGCATAAGAGGCATCTCGGCAAATGAATAGAACCAATAGCAACCTATACTACAACATACCAGCACAAAAGTGTGAAGACCATACTTATGAATCAATATCAACCGTGTAGCGACCCACGAGTATGAGGAAAGTCTTACATTACAATCGATACCAATGTTACCCATGCTATCACTTACCATAAATCCCAGTAGTATAAACAAAGACCACCAGCACGAGCTTCATCCGTGCGCATCCGAACTCTGCTATACCCTTCGATTATGTCTCCTAAGCTATCCTGCTCGCTACACGTCGTTATAATCTCGCTGTGCTGAGTGCACAGAGCATCTATCGCCATTTCAGATCAGTGCACCGCGACTTCCTAAGTCAGATATCTCCTATACTGTCAGTGAGAGCTTACTAGTTCTCATCTTCGTACTTGCGTCAAGCTGCATCATGCTCTCAAGAACATATAATAGCAAAAATCATGAACTATCCGACCCTCCAACTTTCCCACTCTTCGAATTATTATCTAGACATCTTTACTCACAAAGTGACACGAAAGAAGAGTATACGTACTAACTGCAGAGCACCGCGTGCGTCTGAGCGTTCCGAGGCTCCTGTACCCGTCGATTAGACATAAAGGAGCCGAGGAGTCGAAGCAACCGCGACCAAACAAAACATAACGATACCATCCGAGCTTAGCCTGAGCAAAACGCCAACCCCCTGGTCGCACTTGAGATTGAGTGCCGACTCCACACATCCACAGTATCATAAGAGCTGACGCCTAGGGAAGTGTAACGTCACCACAGACCACGCGCGTGTGTGTACTTTCTCATAATTTCCCTCCTTTTCTTGGGTTCTTTGGTGGCTCCCAAAGGTTCACCCGTCACTCGAGTGACTACACTAATATGCATCAATTCAATGCGCTTCTGTGAGCGGAAATGTAAACAAACGTAAATCTACTCTTCTTCCCGGAAATGCGTTTCTAATCGACGGTGAGATCAATCTCTTCTGCAGAATCGAATAG
>CAJHQP010008681.1:0-25766 GCA_905132765.1 Moricandia arvensis | reverse complement strand
CATTTGCCTCTCTTAATTTCTTCATGTCGATAAGTTATATCGATTTTTTTGTACCAAAGTTACATCCAAAATTTTCAAACCAAACTTATATAAACTAGGAGCATCTACTTTGATAACCAAAATATTATAATTTAATTATATTATCAGCAATTAACCAAAAATAATAAAAAGAAAAAAATGCAGTTAAATTCAACTACAAGTGTCAAAACCAAATTAACCTAAACTTAATGAAATGATTATTTTATGTAGTTTGTAGTTCTTAAATTTTATTTAGAGAAATAATCTAGGATAGTCCTAAAAATGTTTGGGGGATTTGCTAAAAACAACCTAAAATTTCAATCTAAACCTAAAAGTGTACCCCAATTTCAATCAAATGCAAAACCAACCTACAAGGGTGATAAAAGTACTATTTAACCCTTATGACTAAACAAAAAACAGAAGTGTATTTTACGTTTATATCCTTTGTTAGTCTACACGTAACAGAAAGAAGTCTACATAAATGTAGACCTCGTACGAAGTCTATTCACTCGGTAGACTTGTTATGTAGACTACATCATAATTTTATCTAATAATTTAATTTTAAAAATGTATAAAAATAATTGTTGTAATATTTTTAACTAATCATTAATATAATGGATAATATGAAGTAAAAAAACTAAAATTTTATATAATTAAACACTTTTAAGGAACATTTAGGGTTTGAGATTTTTGGTTAAGGGGTTCGTAGACATATTATAAAGTCTACATATATGTAGACTTTTTTTTCAGTCTACACACAATTTAACCTAACCGGATTTAACCAATATAATTTGATGATCAAATAAAACATTTACGGTTTGAGATTTGTGGTTAAGGGGTTCGTAGACATATTATAAAGTCTACATATATGTAGACATTTTTTTCAGTCTACACACAATTTAACCTAACCGGATTTAACCAATATAATTTGATGATCAAATAAACAATTACGGTTTGAGATTTGTGGTTAAGGGGTTCGTAGACATATTATAAAGTCTACATACATGTAGACCTTTTTTTCAGTCTACACACAATTTAACCTAACCGAATTTAACCAATATAATTTGATGATCAAATAAAACATTTACGGTTTGAGATTTGTGGTTAAGGGGTTCGTAGACATATTATAAAGTCTACATATATGTAGACCTTTTTTTCAGTCTACACACAATTTAACCTAGTATATAAATACGATTTCTCAAGCTTTTCAGGTAAAAATAAAACTAATCTTCGCCGTATCTCTCTCTAGGCGATTTCCGGCGAACTCGATCCACGCAGTTTCCCATCCGCTTCGTCTCTGTCTCCTCCATTGCTCTGGTAAGTTAAATGTCTCTTTTTACCTCTCTGTTGATAAAAAGTGACCACCTTTACCTTTTTCTCTTTTCAGATCTGAGCCGGCGACTTCTAAGGAACAGTGCTTCTCGTCCAAATCTCTGTTTCCGGTCAGTATCATGGCTTCTACTTCATCTCTCTGTCCTAACCAGCAAGGGACTGTGCTTCATCTTTCCAACGTACGTCTTTGTGTCATCTCTATCTCTTGTTTAACTAATAACCTAACAAGCTCATCTTTGTTTACTAACCTTTTAGTTTCTTTTGATTCAGATCTGAGTCGGTCAGTCTTAGATCCATTTCTCTAACGAGCATTGCATCCTCTCTAATCCATTTCTCTGCTTCCGGTGAGTCTCCTTCATTTTGAAGTGTAGTATGAAGTTTCGAATTTGTAGACTGAAATTTGAATTTGTAGACTGATATTTTGAATTTGTAGACTGATATTTTGAATTTGTAGACTGATATTTTGAATTTTGTAAACTAATATTTTGAATTTGTAGACTTCTCATGTAAACTGATGTTTTGAATTTGTAGTACACTGATGTTTGAATTTATAGACTTCTCGTGTAGGCTTTATTTTAAATTGTAGACTTCTCGTGTAGAATGCACTTATATAATTCTTTGTTTGTGTCTTCTTGGTGCATGTTACAAAATGGATAAACCTGATTTCCTATCGAGGTTGTATACTCTAGGGAGGAGCTCAAGAACTGTGAGTAACAAACAGTTGTATCAGGCTTTTGTATCAGACATATGGTTGTAACAAACTTATGTAATTTGCTTGCTGCAGACTGAAGTATTAGTCTTCTTTTACAGAAGACTTTTATAGAAGTCTGGTACTCGACTATATATCAAAATATCATCATTTGTATCAGTATAGTACTCTTCTTTCAGAAATTTTAATTCATTTTCGACCAAAATTACAATTCCAATACAATCCAGAGATTTACATATTAGTCTTTCTTTATAAGAGACTTAAAAAGAAGTCTACTTTTTGTTCAAGAAGACTAACATGTTGGTCTGCACGACAGAAAGTAACATTAGAACTCAAAGTAATAGAAAAATTAAGACCTACGATTTCAACAAAAGTTCATCAAATAAGACAACATCCAAAGCGACAATACAGCTGATAAGTTAAATACATAAGACATAAGACAACATCCAAAGCAATAAGACACCATCCAAAGCAATAATACAATTGATCAATTCAACACATAAGAGATAATACATAAGACAACATCCAAAGCAGTAAGACAACACTGGTTTAACTTAGACAGTTTGGATGTGACCTGGTTGTTTGCACTGTGACAATTAATGTAGACTTACTAATATGTCTACAATTGTTTCCTAACAATATAGCAAAATCAAAAGTATTATACTTTCATAATTACAACAGTTTTTCTATCCAAAATCATTCAAACCCATTAGGATTAACTATTACACACTTTCAAACGAAAAAATTGTGAAAACATTTATTGCATAGTACACAAATTAACTTTTAATGTAAATTTCGAAATAGACTCCATGTTCAGTCTACAACGCTGTAGACTTTCTTTTCAGTTTACATCCGTAGACGGTCAGATAGGTCTACTTTTTGGGTTAGTTTTTGCAATTGACCATTTTACGGGTTACTTTTTATAGTTGAAAAAAAGTTGTGATTTTATTTAAGCAGACTTCGTTTTCAGTCTACAACTTCAAAAAGGTTAGTTTTCGCTATTGACCAGAATTTTCCACGATTTGACTTTCAGAGGTAGACTAAATATACAGTCTACATGTTTTAATTTTTTTTGAATGAGGTTAGTTTGCAATTGACTATGTTTGACTTTTTAGGGGGTAGACTGAAATGAACGTCTACAGATTTGTAGACTTCGAAAGAAGTCTACTCTCAAATCCGACGAGTCAGTTTTGCATTTGACCAAAATAAAAAAATAGACTTCACGGGTAGTCTACATTTTTTTTTCGGGAAGAGAAGACTGCATATGAAGTCTACATATTAAAAAAACAAAATATTTTTAAAAAGTTTTAGTCAAACACAAAACTAACCTTTTCAACGCAGTCAAAATTTTGGTCAAATGCAAAACTGACCTCTTCGTAGACTTATGTTGAAGTCTACGCTTCGTAGACTTATGTTGAAGTCTACTTATGAAAAGTCAAAAGTTCATTCAAATGCAAAACTAACCTCTTTTGCGTAGTCGTCTTTGTAGGTCTACGTACTTTTTTGTTTTTGTTGTCAAAGGTTAAGATGTAGACTGTCGGGGAAGGCTACGTTACAAAAAAAAATCCGTTTAGTCAATTGCAAAACTGACCTGTGCGTTGACAAATAGACTGCATTGTATGTCTACATAAGGGCGTAGACATATAAAACAGTCTACTATCGCGACACAGATCTGAGAAACGACTTAAACCATAAAAATAGTTACATTTTTGCAGTGTGAAGCTCGTTTCCAGCCTTTTCAACCGTCCAAACTCCAATATTGACCAAAATGAAATATTTTTGACGATTCACAAGTGAAAAAACACGAAATTATGAAGTTTATGATTATGAAAAGAGAGATTTTTAGATGGAAATGTAGAGAAAATGAGAGGAAATGAAGATTTGCTTGTTTAGAATGAGAAAAAAAGTGGTTGAAAATTCAATTCTAAAGCTTTAAGAGATCAAAAATGGTGGTTGAAAATATTGATGATGATGGCATAGTTGTAATTAAGAAGAAATGTTTAGGGTGTATTTGGTTTTTTGTATTTTTCGAAATTAATAAATAAATAAATAATAATGGCAAATTTGTAAATAATTCAAAAACTTATGGGTATTATGGAAAATTCAATGATGAATAGTAACTAAAAAAAAAGAGGTTGGTTTTGCATTTGACTTGAATTTTTAGGTTGTTTTTGAAAAAACCCCAAAATGTTTTGTCATAAATATAGCCCCTGGGGAGAAAAATGACCAATTTTTTTTATTAAGAATATAAATATACACTTATACCCTTAGGATGAATTAATCTAGACTTAGAGAGTTTAGAGTTATGAGATGAACTTTTGGGGGTGATTTTATTTTTTTTAAAAATAAATAATAAATATTAAAATTTTCAAAATAAAAATGGCTATTTTGATCATTTTTTGAGGGTTATTTTGGCGACAAAAACTTAAAAATAGTTATTTAAGAGAATTTCCCTTTTATTCTTTGACAGTCAATTTTTAATTTTAGATTTTAAATTTTCACTTTTCATCTTTATGTTTTAAATTTGATTTTTAAATTTATAGTTTTTTGTAGATTTTAGATTTTCAATGGTAATTTATTTCATTTTAATTTTCATATAATTGATTTATTTTTGAAATATATAATGAATTTTTAAACTTCTAGTGTTTTTTTTGTGCTTAAAATTATCAAACGTATATTTTTTTTTTAAAATAGAAGCTAAAAATTTATAATCTATAATAAGTTATTCAAAAAATACATAGATTTATTTAATAAAATATAAATCAATTATGCATATGTTCCTCCTCTATAAAAATATTATCTAATCAATTATTTATATTTAATATAGCAATGTTTTCTAAAAACAAAAGTGATTTTCCTTTTTATACAAAATCTATGTTTTATGGATTTTATTTTTCTTTGTTCATAAAATAAAAATACTTTGAAAAACTAATTTTTTTGAATTTTTAGAGCTATTTGTTAAGAGTCTTGAATGACTGAAGAATTGGTATTTACAAAATAATAAAACTAAAATCTTCCTTTTGAATGCTAAAATTGTATTATTAAACCATTTAGCCTTTTATTAAAGAATTCTAAACAAAAGTTATACACTAGTAGAGATCAAACTAAACAGCACATCTTCCTATAGAGGACTTAAGATTTTCATATAAAAACTCCACTTTTTGCTTTTAGAATAGTCGAAGCTCGATAGAAATAATTCATAATAATCTAAACACATCACGCTTCAGAACAATTGATAATGGTTGCTACTCTCGTCTATTGCTCCAGTAGAAGTCATCGAGACAATTCTCTATATTGATGCATTAGAGAGTAACTATAGTTTGCAGCAAAAACTCCATCACCATCAAATTAAAAATCATCAATGATTGGAATTGGTAAGAACCATCGCCACCATCCACCATCCACCGTCCACAACTACATTTTTCAATTGAACCGAAGCTTTTATCTTTATAAATCCATTACAAGAAACACACAAAACAACAACCAAATACTTTACCGGATTTAAAATAAATTGACAATCAAATAAATTAAAAGAATAGTAATAAAACAAATTAAAGAAATGGAACCAAAACAAATCAAAGAAACGGAACCAAAAATTTTAACCAAGTCGATGTAGGAGTTATAGAAGCATCCGATCATCGGTTTGAAGCTAGCTGATTTTTTCTTTCTCTCTCACGGCTAGGGTTTGAAAAAAAACAAAATTATTCTTGATTGAATGAAAAAAACAAAAACCAAACTCTATTCTCAAAACTACAAACAATCAACATCAAATTTCACACTTCAAATCAACTGGCAGAACCGAATAATAAACCAACCGAATAATAAACCGAACTGAAGAACCTTTGTAATCAAAACCACATGCTTGTTTTATATAGTAAAGTCGGATAAAATAAAACTCAAGGGTCATTGCAATAAAAGCTTGGAAGTGGAAGACTGTTCTGGTATATCCCTCTCAGATGTTGCAAGTGGGATTGTTGTATGTTTGGGCATTTTACTATGATCCGAAGTATCAAACCAAAAGTGATCCAAAATACATGCTTGGTCTGGACTGGATGCTGATCTACGGCAAATACATATTGGGTTTTTTTTTTTGGATCTGCGGGTCTCACTCCAGCTCTTGATTCTATCCAAAACCTGAAGAGGTATTTAAGTATATTTTCGACATCAAAAATATTTTTTAGGTTTCGAGTTTGGGATTTCAATTATATTTTTGGGTTTCGGGTAAAATTTTCGGATCTTTAGCAAATATATTTTAGGTATTCAGATAAATTTTTGAGTGTTTTTGGTTCTTTAGATCTAATTTAGGGTAAAGTTCTCGATCTTTTCAAGTTTTAAATATTTTTTGTATATTTTTGGGTTTGTTGACATTTCTCAGGTTTCATGTATTTTCGGGTATTTTAGGTTTTTTAGATCCTAAATTTTCCAAACCGATCCAGATCCACTATGTTACAAAAATTTACAAATATTTTATAAATATTTTTATTATAAATATAATTAGATCTGAATTAAAAAAATGATCAAATCCAATCAAAAGATTTTCAAGTATCTAGTTGGGTCTACAGATTTAGGATTTGATTCATATCCGAATAAAACCAACCCAAACCTAACCGAATTTCATGACATAGATTGTTGTTTAGAAATTGCACATTCTTTTGCTTCCGCCAATATCTGCATCTGAAATTTCCAAACTTTTTCCATTAGCAAGCTACACTATTAAAACCCATTAATCATATTTCAAAACGAAAAAGAAGCTTATTTTCTTCTAAATTCTTACAAGTCTAATATATAATTCTCGGAAATCAATAATTCTATGTTCTTTGTTATTAACATTTAATTAGATGAAATAATAGCATAAACTTTGTAATTAAATGGGTGACATCAACATTTATAAATGATTTAAATACAAAATAATAACAAATTAAATTAATGATTAGTTTGTAAATAAGAAAAAATCATCTTCAAAAACTGAAAATCTTCAATTCTTCAAAATTTTAAGAAATGAAGAAAAAAATGAAGCACAAGTGCAACAAAAAATTGAAGTTAAAAGTAAAAAACGGAACACCATTAATTAGAGAGAGCAACCGATGAGAAGTGTAAGAGTGTTTATAAGGAAAAGCCTAGTACGCTTGGTGTGAATAAAACTAGATTAAGTGAAGGTAGATTTCTGGGAGGTTCACACAAAAGGGAAGCTACTTGTAAGGACGTGGCTGCATGGCTGGTCTTCTGAGTTGAGTAATAAGCTCATTGATGTGTTTGGTGTGCACTATTGTCTCGCAGGTGAAGCTGATCGTAGGAATGATGGTAGAAAAATCCTCTTTCAAACTTCCTCAGCCCAGAATAAAAGTGAATCCCCCTGCTACCCAGATCGTCTCCGAGCGTTGGCTTGCAGAATATTAATTGGTCTGGCTAGAGATGATACATTGCACAAATACTGACTAAACTTTAGGTAGAATAGCAACTTAATTTTTTCCCCAGTTCTGAGATACATCTTACCAATATTGGAGAGAAGATCCCCCATTGGAAATATGTAAAGATTTGAGTAATATATAAAGGACTTGAGCCAATTCACTTATCGTCAGACCCGGCTCTGGACTAAAGCCCGTAAAGTAATGGCTTGGGGCGCCACCGGTTATTAATATTTTAGGGGCATCATGTTCAACGAAGTTTCTATGGTGTAGTGGCTGCTGAGTATGTCTTTTACTTTTCAAGACACTGGTTCAAGTGTTGTGCAATGCAAATTTTGTTTTTGCTCGTTTTTAATACATACAAATTACCAAAAACTAAGAGATTTGATAATAACTACATGATTTGATCATAAAGATTAATTGTCTTTTCTAACTTTTTAATTTCCTTATATGCTATATTAAATGATAAAATATATTTATACATAAATACATAAAAAATGGATGGTTGTTATCCAAACATAGAGATTGCTTATCGTAAATTACTAACAATTCCGATTTCAGTTGCTTCTGTAGAAAGAAGTTTTTCAGAGTTGAAGCTCATTAAGAATTATCTACGTTCGACTATGTCTCAGGAACGTTTGAATGCACTGTTGATGATATCAACAGTGTATAAGTTAGCCGAAAAACTTGATTATTCAAAGTTGATAAATGATTTTGGAGGAAAAAAACAAAAAGAGTTATCTTTCATGAATAACATATTTTTTTGTTATTTTTTATTTTCTGAGAACAAATTAAACTTTAATACTCCATCCGTTTCGGAAAAAACCATGTTTTAAAAAAAAAATAGTTTCAAAATGATACATTTTTATATTTTCAATGCATGAATTAATGTAAATTGTTAACTTCAAAGTGTTTAACAATCTTATTGGTTGAAATTATGGGGAATAGTTAACAACGGATAATAATGTATTGGTAACTAAAATTTTATATGTTTTCTTAATAAGTGTGAAAATTTCAAAACGTACTTCTTATTGAAACAGAGGGAGTAAATTTTGTATTATTTGATTATAATATTATATTATCAAAAGAATTATAGTTAAGGGCATCATATTGTGAGTGTGATATAGGCGCAATGGATGGCCGGACCGACACTGTTTATCGCCAATTGGTTTTAAGCATGGATTCTTGGTTCATTAAGAGGTTATCAGAACGTCACTCATGTGGAACGGATCAGGTCAGATGGCGGGCTGAACGTGCTCAGGTGTCCCTTGATAAGGTAACCATCTGAAATGAGGTGCATTGAAGAGCTGCCATTGCAGCAGCAACACCTATAACATATGACTCTAAGGAGCCTTTGCTCCTTGTCGATGAGCATCTCCATACATCAGGTCTAGGTGTAACTGCTTTATCACTGTTGAAAGAAGCTTCCGTACCTCCCCCTTCTTCTATGTCATAGGCCGGTAGCTCAGGTACAATGGTCCTCTTGCCATGCTGGCAGTGAACTTTTCAGCAGCAGCTACCCCCAAAGTATGTGCACGACTATGCATTATTGTCGTCAGAAAGTGGTCAAATGTGTTTAGCAGTTACAATAATGATTATTTATATTTGATATTTTCACAATTAATTGATTTTTTTAACGAAACAAAAAGAATGATTCAGAATCATTGTCGTAACATACTGTAAGAGTCTTAATATATGCAAAAAAAAAAGATTAGCAATATGCTTTGCTTCATTCATGTTAACTAAGGACTATGGTATTCTACTTAACAGTGACCTATCTACTTGCTAAATGGTAATGTTAATTGCTAGAAATGTCAAATAAAAAAATGAAACTGAATGAATCTGCTGGAAGTATTCTTAGTCATGTTCTATTTCAATTGGCTCATATGAGTTTCTCTGCATCATGAAAAATATTTTGGTAGGCAAATTGATATTATGGTTTTATTCGATAGTTTATTTAAGAAAAGCTTTACCGTAGAAGGGAAGTTTGTTTAGAAAAAGCAAATTAATATTATGGTACTAAATAAAAAATATGTGATGATGACCCCTGGATAGACTCATACAAGCCTTGGCAAGTAGTCTCTTACCATAAAACTCTACCAATCCTTGAGGTACTGTTAAGAAGGATAGATTCTCACGTTTTAATATTCACACACTCGCATTTTGGATTTCTCTTTTAACTAAACATGAGTTAGGCGAATTAATTCTTGTGAGCTAAGCGATTTGGATTCAAAACAACTTCATGATACTAAACATGTATGGTCAAACGATATCGATATCTAATTTTCATTACGAGCAAACGAGTTTTTCATCGGTAGACAAATCTATCTTTCGTAAGTGACAAGAAAGAATAGAAATATAATGAACCATTTAACTCGTCGTATTTCAGAAAACAAACAATTATAACATCAGTTACCAAAAAAAAAAACAATCATAAACATTGTTTTCACCTCTCTAAGTTTCAGCACACTTCCTTGTGTCATCTTACACCAACTTCAAGAGTTTGACAATCTAATTCGTTCCTCTTTTTTTTTTGATTTGTTAACAAGGTGTAACCAGGACCAGCCGGAGACTAATTTTCCAGTGAGTACGGTAGACACTGGCTTACTTTGTTCGTTCGTCGGATTTAATCGATCTAAAACATTAAAACTATTTCAACTAGTCAAACATAGAGGATTTTTTGATAAGTTGAATTGTATTAGTTATTTCAGAAACACTTAAGACTATTAATTATATATTTTTCAAATAGAATCATATGATAATAAAATCATAGCTACCTTATTAACGTACCAGATTCGATGTCTTAGTCAACAAGCCATTTATCTCATCAAAAGAAAAGAAAAAAAGAACTAAAGAACAAAGTTAAAGCCATATTAAAAGAAGAAAAAAGCATGGAAAGATAACAAAGCAAGCTTCTTATATACCAAAGGAATCACTCTCTTCTATTTTATAAGACAACAAATCTCGTTCATTACACAAACATAAACAACATCCATCACACTTTGTCACACACACACAAAACACATTTGTCACACACACACACACATATATATATATATATGTATATATACGTATACAATGTCTTACATCTTTCATATGTCCAATGATTTTGATTACTGTATATGAAAGATAATACTTATATCAATGTATAATCCCTCGATGATATAAGCTAGTTTTTTGTTTTCCTCTTCCATGGAGACCGATCCAAACCCTAATGCTCTAAACCAATATATAAATCCAAGAGATTGTACTCTAGGCTTTTGTTCCACGTTTTGTCCTCAATGGTGTAGTTACATCAAGTTCTCTCCACCACCACTTTCCTATGAACAACTCCTAAACGACGGTGTTTCATCGAACCCTAGTGTCTCCCCTCTTCTCATCGCCATCATTGGTATCCTTGGAAGTGCATTTCTCTTAGCAACTTACTACACTCTTGTCTCAAAGCATTGCTCCACCGACACAAACGATGAAGCTGCCTCAGACACGGGAAGATCTGATCTCATTATCGATGTTAACTCGCCAGATAGTCAAGATCAAGACAACCCTTTTGCTCATGAGTCTTCAAACACCGGTTTGGACGATGCCGTGATAAAGAAGATAGGTTTTTTCAAGTTGAATAAGCAACAAAACGGGCTCAAGACCAACGTTACGGATTGTTCCATATGTCTTGGAGAGTTTAACGAAGACGAGAGCTTAAGGTTATTGCCTAACTGCAACCACATTTTCCACGTGGTTTGCATTGATCGGTGGCTCAGCTCTCACTCAAACTGTCCACTTTGTCGGGGTAAGATCATTGTTCCTACCACTCAAGAATCTGATCATGTCTTTGTGGTGATGAATCTTGATCGGTTTACTAGCAATGTTGGATCAGTAGAAGGAAATGTAGTTGTTCTTGATCCTCGTGAAGAGGTTAGTGTTTCGATTAGTTCTCATCATCCACGACGATTCTCGGCCGCTGATATTGTTCTGTGGATGAGAAGAGACGGAGAAGAGGAAGAGAGAAGTTATGATCTTGAAAATGGAAACAGAGTGAAGCTTGTAGACTACTTAAAAAGATCCTTCTCAAGTGGTGGATTGGTTCTTGGGACTCAAGGACTGGCTAGGAGATCCTAAACCTACTTCCTTCAAAACCAAATTAGTTTCTGAAACATATAGTATATTATTGTACTTACACTTCGAGAAATTTATACAAATGCATATATAATGGATGCACTCATCATTCGGTTCGTTTTCCTAAGGATAGACTATATTCTTACCCTATAGAGGTTTTCACTGTCTTTATATTTGTTATCCATATAGTTATTTCATCTCATAGAAACTTTCTAAATAATAGACTCGCCATCATCACATACCAGTAAGTTCATTTTATTACATTTTAGATATATATGTTCTTAAATAAATAAGTTTCTTTTCATTGTAAATTACCAAAACTTTATTATATTAGATGCTTTGGTTTTTCATAGTGCGAACTACAGAGTATCTAACTTTTTCGTGTTAAATTTTCCAAATTTTAAAGTGAGTTTTAGTTAGGTTCTATCCCTTTTTGTTGCTCCCCATTATAGATTCTCTCATTATAATGGTCCTAATTAAGAAATCATGACATCTCGAGATAAACAAAATTGAAAAACTATTTACTACTATATGAGAAAAACACAATCCCTCTGTTTCAAATTATAAGTTTTAGAAGAAATTTTTTGTTTCAAATTATTTGACATGTTCAAATTTTTATGTAAAATTTATTAGTAGTTAATGTTAGATGACCAATAATATTATAAGTTTTATTTATTACTGGTTGAATTGTAGTTAGGTAAACAATTAATTATGTTGTTGTTTAGAAAATGATAAAATATTAAATATTTCTAAATTTATGTGCACAATCGTAAAACGCCAAATATTAAAAAACGGAGAGAGTAAATATTAAGATGAACGTTCTTTTTGTTTTTAGCATTTAATTAAAGAAAAAGAAGGCTCAATGACAAATTAGATTTCAAATTTTGCTTTTAAATTTAATCACTTTACTTTTTTGTATTGGACTTTGAAACAATATGTATTGTGAAACAAAAAACCTTCAAACAATTTATAAGAGGAGTATATATTATTGTCCTCGGTCTCTCATGCTTACTCCAATTTCCAAATAGTTCCTTCTTGAAAAAAGTTAAAAGAGAAAGCAGATTATCTCTTCCCCACCATTTGCTTTCCAATGCCCCATGAGAATTACCGAATAGACTTTAAACTATAAAACCACTTATATAATGAACAAATCTCTTTCTTTATCATTTTTAAACCTTATAACCAGTTTAGATGTACAGTGAAATCTCTACAGTTTTGTTCATAATGAACAAATTGTATTGATTATTTTACCGTCGAATTTAACTCCGATTGTACTCCTCTTACCGTCAAACATAACCCGGTTATAATTGTTTAAGCTCTTTAAACCTTTAATATAATTAGTTACAAAAAATAGTCACAAACAAAAGAAAGTGGTTCCATAGTTTTGAATATGAACCATACGGTATAATCTGCTTGAGCCGAGAATTTACCTTTCTCTAAGTCCA
This sequence comes from Moricandia arvensis, assembly GCA_905132765.1. Classification (NCBI taxonomy): domain Eukaryota; kingdom Viridiplantae; phylum Streptophyta; class Magnoliopsida; order Brassicales; family Brassicaceae; genus Moricandia; species Moricandia arvensis. Next base: position 12,747 of record CAJHQP010008681.1, on the reverse strand, counting down.
TTCTTATAATGAATCCTTTCATAATCTTTACATTTTCATACAATCAGAAAAATGCTTTTCTGTTTCAAAAATACCATGTGTTTTTACATAAACTACAGACTATTATTATTATGAATTTAAAAGTTAAAAAAATCTAGTAATTTTTTTATTATCTATAGTTTTCATTATATTTTTACTAGGAAAAGATAGACATATCATATATGGATATAAAACTTTACTGAAAATTATAAAACTGCATTTTTCAAAACAGAAAAATGCTTTGCACACTAGGATTGGGCGAATATAAAGGTTGGGAATCCCAATAGTTACTTGTTATTCCACATCCATATATGCACCTAACCAAACCAAATTTACACCATACATACACAAATGGAAAACCAAATCTAACTTTGTTTTATTCCCACTTTTACCCCTATAAAACCCTATATTTCCATTTCTACACTTTTTGCATCACATCCATAAATATACAAAGCACATTACATATTCACACACTTACCATTAGTAGGACAAAACCTAACTTAAGGCTTTATTTGCCAACACAAGCAAAAGACCACTTCTTGGGTATATGAAAAGAAAACAAGAGAAAGCTTCTGTATTAGCTAAACCTTATAGATCAAGAAACTAGCAAATGGCAAAAGCTTCTGTATTAGCTTTAACTCTTTTGCATCTTTTTTATCCCATGGGAGATCGGTGAGGGATTCCCTTTCTTCGCTTAGCGATTCTGCAACTACTAGATGAAGTAAGTGGAGGTGTTGATGGTCTGAAACTCTGGACATTTGATATGTTCCTCCCAGTTCCAATGCTGCTACTTGAATCATCTGATTCCATTGCAAGGTTCTTCCTTCCCTTTTCAAAGCCTCTAGTAGATCCAGCAATCTTTATTTCATTTCCCACAAACATAGAAAAGTAAAGTCTATCAGATAAGGACTATGAAAAAGAGCCGTTATAAGATGACCCATAACAAAAGTTTTCATCTTTTTCTTGGCGGTTAAAAGGGAATTGAATATACCCAAAAATGCAAGGAAATGTTAGGTGAAGCTGTGAAAAAACCCCTTAAACATGAGAGATGTTACTCATATAAAAGTTGTTTTGAAACGTGTAAAGAGGGAAAACAAGTGTAGACCCAATACCAAAGATTCTTTCTTTTTGACTCAAAATACAAAGTGTAAAGTTGATAATGCACCTTGCAGCCAAGAGAGCAGAAGCGGAAGCTATCATCAACGAGGCTACGATAGCAAACATTGCAGGCATTGGTAACACCTTTCCCTGGCCTAGGCTGAGGCCTCTCGTTCAAAAAGACAACTTTAGCACTATTGATCACATAAGTTTGGACACCTGATATATCAAGATACTTTTGTATCTCATTCACTCTTATAACATCATGATAAGACGATCTCCTTATCTGCCAAAAACCATTCAAAGCCTCAACACAAGAACACATCAACTATGAATCTACTTTGAACTATTGCAAAGAACAGCACCTGAATGGTGCGGTGATCCTTGTGATGGACAAGACAGAGAGAGCAAAGCGGTCCGTTGGTGCAGTCTAAGCAATACATATTGCATTCACTCTTGTGAGAGTCTACATGAAACTTGCAGTGACCAAAGAACTGCTCTTTAAGCAGAGGTTTCAGCCATGGCGGCCATCGGTTAACTTCCTCCTCCGGTCCACCAGCTCCCTACACCAAAAACCCTTTGATGATCAGTTCAGAACATAACCATTTGGTATATGATTGGTTATAATATACCTCAAGAGACCATTTAAACATATCTCTTAAACCACCATTAAACTTCTTCTTGTGGGACAAGTTTGACATTTGATTCTCTTGTTTATGTTTCAGTTTTAAAAAGTTATCTATAGAGGAATCAAATATTAAAACCCATAATTGTTTTAGATTCCTGCTCACTATTTTACTGGAGTTCTTAGGGTTTAAAAGTATATAATAAAAGAAAAAAGCATATTGTACCAATTGGTGACACCAAATAAAGTAAAAAATAGTAAGGGAATCAAAGCCTGTAAGAGAAGATGAAAACCTCTTTGAAAAGAGCATTGTTCTGATTCCTCAAGATTAAATCAAATCACTTTGTTAGGTACACGAAACAGAGCACTTAGATGAAAAAACAGAGCATTCTAGACAAAGATACAGAGCATTTAGATGAAAAAAACAGAGGATTCTAGATAAATAGTATATTGGTATGTTTGAAATACCATGATTCTTCTGTTTTTAGGCTTGATTTCTCTGATGGTGTTCTCTTGATCTTCGATTGCCATTTTCTTGAGAAACTTTACAGCAGGAAAACAAAAAAAAGAGTCTTTTTTCGAGTAAAGCTTGTTTTTTTTTTGCTAGAGAGAATGAAAATGGATTCTAGAGAGAAAAGTGAGAAAATTTCTTGCAGAGGAAGGGAAGGAGAAAAGAGACAGTCTCTCTCTCTCTTTATCTTGGCAAAGTCGACCAACAAAACCTCCTTCGCCTTGTTTTTATTTTCCAACTATATTCAAAATAATATTCTTATTATATTAATCCACTATGAGAAAAAATCTATTGCTGACAAAAAAGAAGAAAAAAATATATTTTCCATGTCTTTTTTTTTACGATATTCTCTTAGATATATCTTAAAACAATATTCTCAGACATATATTACAAGAATATTAACCCCCTCTTTACTAAATAAGTACATTTCAACACATGCTTTTTATAGAAATTTATTTTTTGTTATTTTTTTATTCCAATCAAGATTTTTATACGATCTCTAGTTCGAATAATAAAATAACTTTTAATGTAAAAAATATGTTTTACTAACTATTAATATATTTTATATTATAATTTTTTTCGAAATTTGACTCTAATAAGTCTATTTTCTCTATTTTGTGATGTGTGTGTTTTCTTAAATACATTTCTGTCATTACTGGACTTATCTTAAACATTTATTATGCTTTCACTAAATACTGGTTAATATTTTTCCTGTATCCGAGCTTTACATTACAACATTATGTTTAAGTATAAAATCAGAAAATTTCTTTGTTATTAATATGGGATTTTAAAAACTATACTGTAATTGTTATTTGAGAAAAGTAGGTTTTATAGTTAGATATTATATTAGCCAAGTGGAGAAAACTATTGGTCCATTATTGTAGCTTTGACATCTCATCTCTATCCTTTTTCAGTCTTCTATCAGGTGGTCTCTACCTATACTCCTCTTTTATTTTATTATTTTCATTATTGTATCCTATAAATAGCTATGGATGTATACATAGATATAATTTTGTGTTGCACCATGTATTCATGAATCAAATTCTCATTCGGGCCCCAGATCATTACAAAATTCTGTTTTGAACCCCTTTATCTTTTAATTTATTTAAATCATTATTTTAGATACGAATATATAAAATGTAACTTTCATCCAGCAACTTCTTTTTATTTATAGATTCAACCACAATTACTCAGATCCAGACCCACCTGACCAAAAGCCCAACCCAATTTCTTAAAACCTAAATCACTATTTTTTTTATTCTTTATCTTCCATCTGATTTCTTTGAAACTTCTTTTTTTCTTCTCAATAAAAATTAAGTATTTAATCCGTTATCATCTATATTTCATTCTCTATCATTTAAAATCAAATTTCATGGTAATTCGCTAAAATTCACGTCAATGAAAAAGATGGATTATAACTAGTACTACTAGCACAACTCAAAGGAGTACAACTAAGTATAATTAATAAAATTGTTACAAATCAAATGCTGTTATAAAAGTGTTGGGGGAATTTGTCTTTCTTATTGATTCTGAATGTATCATGTCGAGTACATGTACCCTTTATATATAGGGACTTATGAATAGATAAATGGAAAGATAACATTCCTAGATAAACATGGAAAAAAAGTAAACCTTATCAAACTAAGAAAAGGAAAAGTCTTGGTCTATCCTTATCCATCCATCGATGGTATATTCCTTTTGGGCCGAGTGAGATTCCTTTCGGGTCGGTCCGATCCTATCCATGGTTGGATCTGGTTCTGTCTAATCTCATGGTTATTGCATCCACAATCATCTGGTTCATAACACTCCCCCTTGGATGTTATAACCATAATGAGCTCATAATACGTTTGGTATGTTACCTCGTTAAAACCTCTCTATGGTAAACCCAAAACCCAATGTGGTAAAAAGGGAAGCCATAGACAGGAAAAAAAGTACAACCGTATTACTCCCCCTGATGAATGCACCACTATAGATCCTTTAGTCTTTTTCTCGTGTACCATCTTCTGAGAGTAGAGGTTGGTTGAAGTAAATCAATTGAGCTTATCACTTGACCGTAGAGGTTAAACAAATCTGCTTGGTTCTTTCTTGATCGCATTTGCACTTCTTCTTTCTTTCAATATGGTCGGACATATTGGTCTATGTCCTTTGGCGAACCATCATCACGTGTTGTGCTATCACTCATGATGGGTCACAAACTTGAACCATTATCTTTAGTCTTTATGGGTAATGGCGATCCTTCTCTTCCATTGGTTGGATCACTATCGACCATAACACTTAGACTCATCGACCAGGTCATTCACTTGCTTCATATGTAGCCATATTTCCGGATGGTTGATTGATACTTGCGGCCTTTGCCTACTTCATAGATATTCACAAGATTGTAATGCCTTCATGTGCAAGTACATAACCTGTTTGTGATTTCCTTTATATGGAACAAATATAAACCTGAAAACCTGTATTAGCAAAATCATTTAACCCCTCTTTGGGTTGGTTAGTTTGGTTAGTGTAAACAAACTTTAAACCTTTCGTTTCTTGTAAATAAATAACGAAGTATAAGTTTACCATTACCATTAGTTCCTTAGAACCTTTCATTACCTTTCTTCATCATCAGCTATATTTTAAATTAAGCATACTTACATGCACGCTGATGGATCAATATACTCATTTGGTATTGATATGGTTATCCATTTTGTTAATGGTTGCCTATATGGCACCTATGGCCAATGTCTTTAGCATTCGTGGTCGGGTCTTGTGGTTCAGTGTATATACCACGACCTCTTTTCTTAACCACAACTATAACCATTCATTTCTTGACCATTATGTGTTTTATATGGTCATATGGTCGTTCATTATATCGACCTTTATGGTCTAGTCATTTCATCGACCGTGCCTCGACCATACTATTTTGGTCGTATGGGCCTTTGCCCGTATGTATACTTGTGGCCGTATGATCAACCATTTTCTTGACCTTAATTCAATTGGTCACATAGTCATACATGAGGTTTCCCTAGCCGTGATCAATCTTGGCAATAGGGACCTTGAGTAAAACCGTTACTGCGGTCGTATAGTCGACTATGCCCGGGCACTGTTCTTCAATCATGGTCATTATGGCCCTTATGGTCGGCATTGTGGGATCCCATTTGGCCACGACCATTTTACATTTCTTTCAATATGTTCTTAGTTTTGGAACAACCATAAACCATATAGGTCACAATCTTATGATTCAAATATCATGATCATAACCTGTCCAAAATCAATCGATAATTTGTATCGCTTTGGAATCAATCAACTTTCTTTCAAGTTGGTTTGTGAACACAAGGAATTTCATTTCCATAATACATGAACTGATTTGATAGTTCTTATAGAACTCTTTCACTGATTATCTTTTGATCGATCATATTATATTGCATGCAGCTGCATTGCATCAGCTCTTAGACGGCTAAGGAACAAAACCGTTCTTTGAGAATGTCTTTTCTCATCTTTATGATACCTTTAGTATCTTTATCTAGTGATTAATATATTGCTTACTATATCATCATTTCTTTCCAGACATTATCATTTCGGATTGTAGTAGTATCCACCACAGATCTTATATCATTTTATAATCTGTTCCTTGGTCTCTGTGAGTAACCTTGTGTAATCAAGCCATTCTTTAAATGATTTTAAGTAGGAATATGAATACCTTAGATCATATGGTCATATCCTATAACTCACGATTTCTTTTACTCTCATAGGACTCATTCACTGGTTTATCGGATGGCGTTCTATGGCCAATACGTCCATCTCTTTTATAGATTCTTTAAATCATTCTTTTAAACCCCATGTTTTTCTTTAACATTATAACCTTATCTTTATGATTCATAATTCATGAGTACTCACACGTGGGTTCATGATCCTCGCTTTATATTCAAGTGCTACCTTGTTTGCGCTATCTTATATATCATTGGTATCGATACCCTTTTCTGTGTTCCATTGTATTCTAGACATGACATAGTAGATTGCAATCTTATGACCTTTAATATAATGGTGTTTGGCTTCCCAAATCACCTTAAGTACCATGGATTTTGGCGTCCCAAAGTCCATTGTATGGTATCTTATATTGTGGTCGACCATTTTCTATGTCTGGGAATGGTTTCCTTTTATGACCTCGGGAATTTATCATTTCTATGCACCATTTCATTTTATCCTTCCGAGGTCCCTTTATCTTATGGAACATATTGGTCTATCTTTATATAGACTCTGTAGCAACTTGATTGTGTCTCTTCTAGGAAAATAACTCATTTGGTGCAAGCTGGTATAATTTTCCAGGTCAATGTGTCTGGCATCTAGTTCTGCTAGCTTTTATATCATTTGGACGTCTTATATTTAATAGTCCGAGGATATTGCCAAGACAATGATGGTTGATACCATTCTCTCTTTACCAGCTTATAACTTTCTCCCTTTTAATGTTGGATGATCAGATTACTGAGGTCAATGTAATCTGTGTTCTTGGCCACTAATTAGATCACCCATGTTTAGCTCAAGACAATTTAAATTACGTGGGAGAAAGATGTATATTCATCCAACATATATTCTCATCCTCAATCTTCTTCTGAGGTTCCATCTTAAGTGGCACATATGTCTGTGGTGGTATATTCAGATTCTCTTAAGATGGTTGTCTGGTTTATGACCCTTAATCTGAGATGAGAATATCTATGCTCACTTATATGGCCTGATGCATATTAATTTTAGACATGTAAATTCATGTGTCCTCAAGCACTTAGATAGTGGCCATTGTATTTTAAGAATTTGGCCAAGTGCATTAGGTAGTGGCCTGAATTCGGCCAAGTCCATTATAGGACCTTATCACACATGATTGTAGTATGTTCATGGATTTCGGTTTGTCCTCACTTCCCCTCATGGACATACTATCATCATCACGTGGCATTTATAGGACAATAGAGCCTAATGAGTTTCCCTTGTGCACATATTACACAACGTGAGATTTTACGGGATAACTCTTTGTGCCTTTTATAATTTTTTTTTTGCATCAAGTTTGGACTTGGATGGCTAATCCAGTCAATGCCATTAAGTGTAATTTCGTGGGTATTCATGATACCATGGCTTTTGCCTTTATAATACTGATCCTTGGCATAGTCAAGATCAGAGTATATAGGTATAGTCTTTGACCACTTTTCTTATAAGGCTTTTTAGACGATTTATAATCTGAAAGGAACTTTTGTTTCCTTTGCCCATTGGTTCAATGTGGAAACCATTCATTCTTAAGTATATAACTCAATGGGTCTTTCATTTGGGTGAATGCCTTTTGTTATTTTCGTGGTCTTATAATATTGACTATCCTTATGTTGTTATTTTCATAAAATGATCCTAAGATGTCTCAACCAATCAGATTCTTTTTTAAACAATCTGATGCTTCATAGTAGATCATCTTTCTTATGATTTGAAATCTTCTTCATCATCTTTATAGACCACATGGGTTTTAGGGTTCGACTTTTAAATTTATAAGTCGTGGAGATGCTTAGGTAATCTCATTTCACCATTTCTTATCAATAACTCGTTATTTTGCTCAACGAGCAGCAGACATGATATCATATGTCTTAAACCCATTTTCTCGATACTGTTGTTATAACAACACATTACTATCATGGAAGGTCGAGAATGTCATTTCTGACATCTCTTTATTTGTTACCTTTTCACCACACCACTTTAATTTTGAGATTATTTTAAATGGGGCCGAGTTATATTCATCCACGGACTTATAATCCTGGATTCTGAGATTTCTCCAATCATACGTTGTCTTTGGTAAGATCACATTTCTCTGGTGATCGTATTTTAATTCTGTCCAAAGGTCGAGTGGATTCTCTATTGGTCTTTTAGACTTTCCGTAAGATGATGGAATATAATTAGGATAACCCTGAATCTATCCTTCTCGGTTGAATTATTATCTTTAGTTTATGCATTCACCGAGTCCATTTGATTTCAATATGATCTTTGCATCTAGTGCCCATTGGAGATAATTGTCTCCTAAGATATTTAGGGCATCGAAATCCAGATTATTGGTTTTCGACATCTTTCATTCATAGAGATTTATAATTAGATCATTATGTGCTTTGAATTCATTTAATAAATTTCATGACAACTTAGAAATCGTTCAATACGATTATGATGCTTGTTTTATAACCTCAGTTTTTAAACAAGAATGTATTTTGATTTATAAACCTTTTCCAATCATAATTGGTAAACCTAATTTAGTTATGATTAGTAACCTAATCAAGTTCTGATTAGTAAACCTAATCATGTTATGTTTAGAAAACCTATTCAGGTTGTTATTAGGTTTAGGTTTCGAATTAGGTTTAGAGTTCATACTTGTGTAGGTTATCAATCTAGAAATTTGGTTTATATGTTATTTGCGTTCAAACAATCGTTGATCAAGCAAACAATCATAGTTTTCTTTCTAGCAAACCTAATTAGGTTGTTTTTATGCTTAGTGGCCGATTATGGCCTTTAGGGTTTGGCGAGTTTAGATTAGGGTTCATCGTGTATAGATTAGCAACCTAGCACCCGGTTTCTATTTGTTTGAATCTAAACAATCAATCATTCAATGGATTTGAACCCTAGATGATCAGGATGAATTTCTCTATCCTATCCAGCAACTTAGCAATTGTCTAATCGATTTTATGTAAGTTAGGGTTTTAGGGTTACCTTTTATCCTTCAACGATTTTATGGACCACCGAGATTGGAATTGATAGATTCTGTCGCGGATGGGCTCTCCTTGAATGGATCTGGTATCGGATTGTGCTTGGGATTGGATCGGGGTGATTGTTTGGCCGGACGCTCTGTTGTTGTCTGATATGAACTTACCTGCGAGTATTAGCTAAATGGATGGTGCTATAGGTCCGTGTAAACTTACCTGGCTGTATCGGTTGATCGGATGATTTTGTGTCCATGTATGTCCGCGGGTGCTTACTCGTATGTACCAGCTTGTATCGGGTAATGTATTAGGGTTACGTGAACTTACCAGGCAGTTTAGGATGGCTGTCTCTGTCCGTGTGTACTTACCCGAGTGTATCGGCTGTATCTCCTTGCCGGATGATCCTTTGTGTCCGATAAGGATTTGCCTGCATGTATTAGCTAAATCGGGTGGTATATTTTAGGGTTGCGTGGACTTACCAGGGAGTATAGGATGACCATCTATCTCCTTGTGTGCAAGCTTGATAGGATGTTCTTTAGGACCGATGGGGACTTACCATTATGTACCATATGGATCCGCATGAACTTACCTTGGTGGATCAGCTTGCCGGATGTATTGGCTAGCCGGATGTTCCCTTATGTCCGGTAGGACTTACCTGCGTGCATAGGCTGGTTCGGCTGGCCAGGTGGTTTGTGTAAGTGCCGGCTTACCTTTAGGGTTGGCTGCGGCTGGATCTTAGAGAGAGAGGGATCCGGTGATTGCAGGGACTATGACTTTGTTGCAGGAACTTTTGAGTCTTGTTGCAGGAAGTATGTATCACGAGTTTTAGGGTTCTTAGCTTTAGGTCTTAGAACGATCGTGCTGATAACGTGTTATAAAAGTGTTGGGGGAATTTGTCTTTCTTATTGATTCTGAATGTATCATGTCGAGTACATGTGCCCTTTATATATAGGGACTTATGAATAGATAAATGGAAAGATAACATTCCTAGATAAACATGGAAAAAAGGTAAACCTTATCAAACTAAGAAAAGGAAAAGTCTTGGTTTATCCTTATCCATCCATCGATGGTATATTCCTTTTGGGCCGAGTGAGATTCCTTTCGGGTCGGTCCGATCCTATCCATGGTCGGATCCGGTTCTGTCTAATCCAATGGTTATTGCATCCACAATCATCTGGTTCATAACAAATGCATATAATTAGTATAATTTTGCAATCAATATAATTATATTTTGGTTTTTTGTTTCCAGCCTCGAATGATGAATGATGCCTTAGAAAAGATGATTTAAAACCAATGAAACAAGTTGCTCTAATCCTCCTCCGCATAGATGTGTCGAAATAGTTCGTTTTCTATGACATTTGTTACGGAAAATGATTTTTTCTTATCAGTCGTACTAGTTGTAATATTTCCTAACAACTAATCTTCGTCTTCTTTTGCTCCTGAGATTATGTGATGTGGTAAGTTGTCATGTTATCTTTGAGGGCAACCTCCTTTTAAACTTACTCATATTTGAGACTTGTTGTGGTTTCAGTCTTACTGGGATTTTTTCTATAATATTTAAATTTAGATAATGGTTCTTTATTAGTTGTATTAGTAGTATCTAAGGGTGGGCGTTCGGATACACGTTCGGATTTGGATCGGGTATTTTGGACTTTTGAGTATTTCGGTATAAGGGTTTAATATCCGTTCGGGTATTTCTACACTTCAGGTCGGGTTCGGGTATTTTTAGTTTGTGTTCGGTTATTCGGATCGGGTTCGGATATTGAGCTTTTGAAAAAATAAAATTATTCATTGCTTAATTTTCTTGTATTTAAAAATATATCATATTTTTAATTTTTAATAGGACGGTTAATAGGTTTGGAGACAAAAAATTAAGAACAAAAAACCACTAACTTGATTGTTTTTTTTTTTGAATTTTTTGGATGCAATTTTTGTCAATGCACCAAATAAGAACTTGACATGCATTTCAAGTGAGTAGTAAATCACTTTGTTTGAATATATATATATATATATATATATATATATATATATATATATATATATATATATATATATATATATATATATATATGATCTTAAGTTATGTGTAATATCAATATAAATATTTTTTAAAAACGAGAGAAATAAACTAGAAATATATGGTTAAGTATACATATGTTTGGTTATCTTCGGGTATCAATTCATGTTCAGATATTACCCATTCGGATTCGGATAACAATATCTCCTAATTCAATACCCGTTCATGTATTTTGCTATTTCGGTTTGGATTTCGGTTCGAGTTTTTTGGGTCGTATTCGGGTATGGATTCATATATCAGATAAAGTGCCCAGCCATAGTGATATCAGTTTTATTATTTTCAGAAAAATAATCTTCATTTTTTTTACTTCCAAAACCAAAAAGCAGTTGCGTAGAAAAATATTTAGAAGAATATACTGCAAAATGATGAATAAACAATCACGAATTCATAAAATGCATAACTATTTATGTTTAGTGTTTAAACCACGAGAATAATAGTTCAACTAGATTTTGACCCGCACTTCATTTTATTAATTGTATATTTTGAAAAAATATGTTAATGTATCAATTTAGTAATTTTTCATATTTCATTCTATAATATATAGATTATACTTACAAAAACTCTAAAAATAGCAGAGAATTTCTTCTATAATAAAATTTTATTTAATTTTTATTTATAATAATATTATATTACTAATTACTAAATTAATGCATGAATTCATTTAAAAATATTTAAAAATCTTAGTAAGATCTTGTTAGATTTTCTACAACATATTTATTATATCTGTTTTATTATTAATATCTAATAATTATTAAAAAATATTTGAAATGTTTTATTTTAATTGATTAATGTAAAAATCAAATAGATGTAATTACTGAAATGGACCATTATGACTTTTTATGGTAGATAAAAATTGTACTTCTCTTTTAATAAAGAAGATTAGTTTAACTGCAATATTAATAGTATTACTAATTTGATTATGGCAACACTTGACTTCTATCTAATATACATGAGTTATATCACTTATATATCAGTTACACCAATTTTACTATTTGTTAACATGTTTTATTGTGCAAATTATACTAGTGACCCTTTGATTATAGATTAACATCTTCATATAATTTTTTTTAAAAAATAGTTTAACCTACCTCAGTACATAACCAACTAACTAACCACAATTAGTTTCTCACTTTCTCTAAAAGCTATTTTAACATAACTCCGATGACATATATTAAATTAATATGTACTATTGTCAAAACACAATCGTAGAAAAATAAATTAACAGAATCGTTGAAAAGATAGATATACAATAAAATGCTGACAAAATCATAAAACAATTTTGGAGTAATTTTATTCTAAGATACAGAAAGGTGAATATATGGTTGTGGTCATAGCAATGTTCAAGATTGCGCTAGACGTAACATATGCAGTTGGATATAGCCTAGCGTCGAATCAATTAGTCGGAGATTATATCAAAATTAATTAAGAAGTAATTTGGTGTAATTATATGTGTGTTTCATCATATATTAAAAATGTGAACTCATATTGATGTTATAACTTAGTTTACGTTGAATTATTATTAAACTAATTTCATCATATATCGGAAGTAATTTAATGTAATTATATGCGTATTTTGTCATATATTAAATATGTGAACTCAATTATTTTTTAAAAAAGATTCTGATGAATTTTTTGTTTTTAATTTAGTTTACACTAAAATCGTTTTTTTAACTATTTTTTTCCTAACGAAATTTACATCGGAATCGTTTTTTTTAAACTAATTTTT